>JAHNEJ010001914.1:0-285145 GCA_022559845.1 Amorphophallus konjac | reverse complement strand
GCGTACCCTCTTCTTCCGCTTCTGGGCCACCGGTGCTATCGGAGGAAAATCTTCATACTTGGTCTTCCCCTGGAAGAAATACTGAAGCCAAGCGCCCATCCGCACTCTTCGTTTCTCGCCCGGCTTTCGAGCTTCTCTCGTGTCGTGCGACGAATGGAAGAGGGTGCGATACGCCTTCATTAGATATCGATAGGCGTATCCCGCCATATACCGACCGTCACCGTCGGTCTGGTCCTTCAACCAGTCGGGCCAACAAACTTCCTCATACGGCTCTCCATCAATGGGCAGGCCGCTGAGCTGAGATAGACTCCACAAGTCTAAAGAGGTCTCCCCCTCTGAAGTATAGAAGGTGTTGTATTCGGGGCAAAACACCTCGATCATGCCGCAGCACAAGCCTCGGGAAATCAGATACCGATACCTTGAAGCATATACGCTGTGATAAACACCAGCTCTGGTCAAAAGAGGAGCATAATGATGCAGCACATAGTCTGTGAATTCCACTGCTCCGGGCCTGAATGCGTGGGCGTTTGTGACTTTCAACTCAGCAAACCATCCCACGGAGATCTGGTGCTTGAAGCGAATCGCCAAGCAATCCAGCAAGAATGACTCATCTCTATATCCCCATCTCAACGGGGCAAGGAATAAGCCAAAGATCGGCTTCTCCCGATCTACTCTGCCCGCGGAGTCATTCCACCGAGCAGGCACAAATTCAAGAGCTCTGGTCAACAGTCCGTCTACCGGCACCAGGTCTTGCAGCCCTAGCACAACGCTCCACTTCCTGACCTCCCCAGGGAGATAGATGGGTCTTCCCCGCGTTACGCATTCGGCCAAGCTGTCTCTCTCCACCAGCAGAGCCTGCTCGACCTTTCGCACGGCGAACACGTCCCGCTTCCCCTGAAGGTTGAAGCGCCGAAGAAGGGACATCAGGTGTTTGTCCTTGGGATGATCCTTCCTGGTCACGCCCTCTCTATTATAATGAAAGGAGTCGCCCCCGAGAATAAGAAGACGACCGGTGTCTACGGTGTCCGTCTCCGAATCCGAGGACTCCGCAACCATGGCCACTTGACCGTGACCCCAGTCGAGAGAATTAACATTCTCCCATGTCACCACGGCACGAGAGGAAGAGCTGGATGCCATAACAGCTGCAAAAAGAGCATATCAAACAAAAATAACGTCAGGAAATGGCTAATCAAAGGCGAACTTCTAACAAAATTTCGGCAGAGTCTCCCTAGCACAGGGAATTGCCGAAGAAAAGTGGGAATGCGTCCACTAAGGAACGATCCCTAAAAAGTAGCCATCGGCATTACACCGAGGCCAGAGGGACACCCGGGGAAACAGCTCCGAGGGCAAGCCCTGCTAGAAGCCTCCCGGGGCCCAAAGAAAGGGTTTTGAAACCCAAACTTACGGCACCTCCACTCACCTGAAGGAAGAAACCGCCGCTCTCGGCGCCGGAGAAAGGGAAGAGAGGGAAGAGAGAGAAAAAATTTGGGCAAATGAGGGATGAAGAAGAAAAGAAGAAGGCGAAAGTCTTATATGGAGGAGGCCCCCCTCCGCTAAACCGGCGCGCTATTTAGCGCGCCGGATTAAAACCCCATAAGCAAAAGGCGCGCCGGGGAAAAGGCGCGCCGAATTAAAACCCCACGGCGTCAAGGCCGTGCCGGGTCAAACCGAGAAGCCAACGGCCGCGCCGTATTAAAAGCCCAAAGGGCCAAGAGCGCGCCGAAGCAACCTCGCGCCGTATTAAAATCCAAACGGCGCCGGATTACAATCCGTGCCAAATTAAGGGCCAGCCCTGGCGCCCGCCAACCAAAGGGGAAGTCAGTCCGGGTGAAATACATCCGTCGGCCCTGCTACGCCCGTGCCTTGCTCGCAACACCCACATCTGGGGGGCATTTGTTGGCACCTAAAATATGATCGTCAGCGACCAAGCCATAAGAACGAATGACCCGGCCCACCGAAGTACGGAAGCCGATAAAGATCAACATATTGAAGACTTCTCAAGCTGCCAGAGCCTCGAGTCGCTCCATCTAGATACAGAGACTTCACCTCAGGAGAGCCGAGACAAACTCGCCAACCAATCGACAGTGCGACCAAGCCTGCCCAATGAATCGGCATCGACTTAGTCATGCTGCATCCACTACATCCGTTGTCCGATCAAGGACGACGGTCTATCCGGTGGTCCCCCACCAAATGAGGAGGTTCTCCCGAGGATGAAGGAGTTCCCCCGGCTCTCCAGCATGGAGGACCGAAAGCTCTGGCGGCAGAAGATCCCGATCACCCGACATAGGTGCGGCTTCCTGCCAAGATGGGCCCATTAGTAGCCGAATGATCACCCAACTCGGGCGGAGCTATCCCTGGTGTTGTCACGCTTTCCGAGAAGCCTCGGAAACGAACCAGGCCAAGCTAACGGCGTGGGTCAGAGAGCTGAAGGCCGTATGCCCGCAGAAAACCCGTGCGAGCAGCCTAAAGCAATCCAGAACCTGGAAAATGGCCGTACGCCAATCTAGGAGCTTCGACAGATCATATCGTCGAAGTCTTAGTGAGCAGTAGTAGAGTACATGTTCACGATGGCCCCCGGAGTTATCCCCGAGTTCATCGACTGGCTTAAAAGCGTGCAAGGAGCAATAGCCCGGCGCGCCCTAAACCGGCGCGCCCTCCACTCAATACCCCTAAACCGGCGTGTCCCCCTCACTTCAGCCTTTATCCCGGCGCGCCCCTTTACCTTAAGCCATCATCCCGGCGCGCCAGTCACCCTATCGAATGGCATCTTAAACCGGCGCGATAGATTGATGAAGATTCCCCCGGCGCGCCAAAAGCTCACGCCGGATGAAGAGCCTCTAATCTGTTATATATGGGCGAGGTTCGATTGAAGAAAAGGAGAGGCCTAGAAGACTAAAAGGCAGAGAGCACGGCAAAAAAAAAAGGAGAGGGGGAGAGAGCTTTTCTGAGGAAAAAGGAGTTCTATCCGAGTGTCCTTCGGCGGCCGCCTTCCCCTGTTCCGATTGAAGCCTTCCGGAGCCGGAGAAGAAGGAGGGGGCCGATACTCTGTTTTTTTAAAAGCAGGTGGGCGCCAGTGCCTGTCTTCCTCTATCCTCTGTGATTTCTTCTCTCTCGCGGGTTTCCGTCCACCATTTGTAAGCAGAGGGGGGAGGGATGGCAATGATATGAGCCGACCCCTCCCCTCCTCTGTGATTTCTTCTCTACTACTGTGTATTCCCCCGTAGATGATGAACGGCGACCGAGCAACGATGCCGGCGCCGGATTCTTAATGTATAAATGAGAGGCCACTCCCGTTTCTGGGATGGCGATATGTATATGAACGTCTGGACCGCGAGGTCGAATGAATGCTCAGAACTTCTACCCTCTTCTCTATCTATGTCGATGTGGTTCTGAGTTCTTTCGTGCGTGCCCTTTGATTCCAGTTTCCTCGAAGTACCGACCATGCCCCAAAGCACCGAGGGCTACAGAAACGACCCCTCCTCGGGTCCTTCCAATCGACCGTTTTCAGCTTTGATTTATGGACCTCTGTGTCCCCCTTCATGGACAGAGCTGTGCTTATGCGCATGCTTCTTCCCGCTGTGGTATCGAAGGCTTCCCCCCCTATTAATTCCTCCCTTTGTGCTATTGACTATCTGCAAGGCGGGAATTACCGTCGGGATGGCCGGATGCATACCCCGGAACGCTGCGTCCCACCTGTTTGAGTCTATGCTTCTACGGTTGACCCGTTTCACCCGGGCCTTTACTCCTCCTCTGAATCATGGTCGTTTGAACCAGTCCGAGATTCTCTCATCCTGTTTTAACTACCCGGGGAGGGGGATATTCCCCCGTGGCCACGGAATTGCTGGGCAACTAAGGACTCTACCTCTCGGTGGTAGATGCTTCCCAAGCCCACAGCAGACAACAACAGGGGGTCCTAGCTCAACGAGCTCAACCCCGACAATCTAAGACCCAATCGAGGTTAAGGGATGTACGCTCCTCGTAGGCTAGCCCTCGGAGCCCCACTCTCCTAACGGTCGGTCCCTTCAGCGGTTGTGCCATGATCTGTGGGTTGTTCCCGTCATCAATGGCCCCGTCCTTCTATTCTCACCCACGGAGTATTGGTGCCCCTTGTAGGCTAGTCCTCCGGGTATCCTATCTGATGGGATTTTGCTGGCTGCCACTGTGCAGACCGGCGGTTTAGGGGCTTGCTCCATTAGTGAGCATGACCCCGATTCTCCCCTGCAACTCCGTTTGTTCGGGGGAGATGCTGTCAAATTTTTTGACAGATTCCAGATAATTTTGTCAAGAAAATGATCGAACCAACTCAGTGCTCGAGTATGAACCTCGCACTGACCTCCCCCTCATTTCTAAGAAGGCCATGGACTCCAATCAAACAATCATCTGGCCCGAACAACTCAAGAAAGGGTCCCTTGAAGTCTAATAAACTTAAAAGGTTCATAATTCAACAAAACAGGTTTAATACGGCGCGGTCTTAATCGGCGCGCCCTAAACCGGCGCGGTACCCCCCCGCGCCGGATTAACCCCACACTCATTTTCTAAAAATTTTTCCTTGCGACTTTTCGACGCACCCTAAACCGGCGCGCCCCAACCCTCTTGCGCGCCGTCTCAAAAGCATGAATACCGCGCCGTATTAACCACTATGCCTACGCTTTATCGCGTCGTATTAACCACTATGCCTACGTTTTATCGCGCCGTATAAGTGTTTCTTGCATAGCCACGCCGGTTTTGAAGCCCCGCCTCTTGGGGGCAATGTCGACGAGTCGTAGTAGGCATCGAATTGAATAAGGGAGGGTCAAGCAAGCCCGGGTCATATTATCATCACATTCATTGTCATATCCGTTAAGCGTTTTGCTCTTGCTATTACACTTGCGCCGTTCTTCCTCCTCTCAGCGAGGGGTAATAAATGTGGCTGATCGCCACCGTTTCATAACACTATCTTCATGTGTAATCTAGGCATGAATGTCTTATGTACGTGCATGCATAGACCCTTTGTGACACGGTTTCCTCATGATCATCATGTAGCTCTTTTTTTATCCGGCTTCGACAGCCCGATATCTCGGCAATTAATCAGAGGTGTTCCCTCCTCGTGGGGGATGTAATTAACGCCATAACCTTTACGGTATGGCGGACTGCTGGTCCCGACCGAACCTCACATTCGCCCGACATGGGTCAGGGTGAGCGCACAATAAAATCGTCACTCATGTGACTGGCACGCCCGCGTCATCAATCAGTCAGTTGACTACCAGTTAGCCAAATGGTTGATCGATACGCGAACGAAAAGAAACGAACGAAAAGAAACGAACGAAAAGAAAGAAAGAAAGGAAAAAGAAGATGTGCGAAACAGGGCACAAAAATCTCCCCCTTTTTGATGATGGCAACATTATGAGTCACACATACTCATGTCAAACTATTCTCCCCCTTTGACTTCATCAAAAAGAAAATAGTTTGAGACGAGAAAGACAAACATACATGACATGATTGAATTAAACACTCCCCCTTTGACTAGATCATTTAGGCATAGAAATCACTGAGGCAGTTAAATGAAGCGCCAATCAAGTCTATGTTGCAGATGTATTCTCTCCTTATGAATAATGAATGCGATTCATGGAGAAACTGATGCTTACATGATGCAGACGAGACAAGAGCCAATCAATCTATCCTCCTCCTTTGACAAGATCACAAACGAACCTCCCCCTTTAAAAAGTAATAAGTGCAATCTAGACAAGATCTAACCTCTTCTTTAAAAATAATCCAATGCTCCCTAATCTGAATGAAGCAAGCCTTTCAAGAGTGTAAGGTGAGAGATATGTCAAGAAGACATTCAGGAAGGACGACATGGCAGCATGCAGACTACAGGATCTTTCAAGGAAATAGAAGATTGTCAATAAGATACTTATTTCATAAATCTGAATAAACGGATGGTTCAGACTCTTCCATTATAGGGGCTTATGAATTTTTATTTGAACATCATGGTTTAAATATGATGTATACATAGTTTGACAATAAAATTCTGTACTCATATCTGAACATCAATGTTTAATAAAAGTGAACCAAGCCCTCATATTTATATCTTGATTAACCTCCCTTCATCTTACTCAGTCAATTTCAATGACTTCTTCAGAAATTACAATCATTAGTATTGAGGTTAAACATCATGAAAGAATTCAGATTTGGTTCCTGAGGATCAGTCATACTTCTTCAAATAATTTTAGATTTTTCTTTATGCACAGTACAAGATTTCATAGAAAGTTTACCAGGTGCAATTAAGTTCAGTACACACATTGTGGCTAGAGGATACACGTTGTTTGGACGTCAGTATCCCTGAGCACTTAGTGTGACTAACTGTCATGCTTCAGAGATAGTATTGACACTTCATGACATACTTTACCTTATTTCATTGATAAGTGAAGTATATTTCTCAGTGTTCAAGCCATTGCTCTGCCTGGATATTCAATGAATTTTATTTAGCAGAGTTAATTATGGCACTTCATGACACAGTCCTCTAGACTTCTTGGTCAATGGACATGGTTTCTCAGTGACCAAAATCATTGCTCTGACAGAATTTACCCTTAGGAACGTTTCAGAATCATCATATGCTTAAAAATAATACTGATTTCATATAATTTAACCGAATAAAGCCATGATTTTAACATTTTCAGATTTCAGAAGATTTTATAAGATTCAACATGAATTAGTTGGTTAAAGTTTATTAAAGTTGACTCATATACTTTTAAGAGATTTAAAGTCAAACTCAATGAATACATTAAACTTAAACCAGCTGAGTTATTTCAGACATTCATAAAATTGTATAATAGAAGATTCCTAGTTCAAGTGTTTTCAGACTTATGATCGAGACATGCCCATTGAAATCTTCATGAATGACTGACAGAAGAGATCCAGCAAGAATAAGTAATTTTGAAGCTCAATGTTTTCAGATATGCACACCAAGCAAGATAACTGGAGGTCAGGCATGTTTCAAGATCTCCAAGGTCTAGGAGATATGCAGTGTTTCGAAAAACAAGTTTAAGAATATGACAAGTATTCCAATCAAGAAAGCAAGTGCAGAAACATGATCAGAAGATCATCCTAGAATGTGTCAACTCTTCGTGTCGACATCTGCTCACAAGATCCACACTTCAGAACAATCAAAAGTGACAGCTCATGGTGTCGACACTTCCAAAAGAAAACTATCAAGAAGTGCAGCAAAGGATGTGTCAAGGTGAGTCAGAAATACCCAGAAGATCATTAGGCAGATTTATTCAAGAATGATCAGCTCCCCCTCAGTAGATGCATAAGCAGAACACAGTAAATTCAGACTCGTGAAATGGGTGAGCTCAAGCTAAAGATGGGAACAATGGTTGACTGAATGAGATAGTAAAATAGCTAGATGAAAAGCCAGCAGAATACAATCTTGTTATTTTCAATATGAGTGATGTGCAATGAATTATGACATAACTGTATGCATTTGGCAACATGTATGCAATGCATTGACTCCCCCTAACTAAATGCATTGAATCATCATACATGTCATGAAGATGGTGCATGGGACTTTATGTATGGGAAGTCATGAACTATGCTTATGGATGCATCGGGGGCATATGTAGTCCTATCAGATTTTCAGTGACTACACAAGCCTCTTGTGGCATGAAGGCATGCAAGAGCTAGGCAGACTCCCCCTAACATTATGCAATGTTTGCAATGAAAGATGAACATATGATTTTGTGACTCATGCTCATTTAGACTGCCCTATTAAGTAATATGACCCATGGTACTAGTTGGAGAACATGGTCTAAAGGACCATCTCACACATAGTAAGAACCTCCACACAGATTTCACCTACCTTTTAGTAGCTTACCATTTAATATACCATAGTGGTCATGCATGACAATGCAATACCAACTGTCCTAAGTGCATCAGATTTTCAATGACTGTATGTCAAATGCATGTATATGCAATTCACATATATGCACACACAGCTCAAAGTACAAAGAAGTAAGCGCATGAAGCTCAATGCAAGTGTCAAAACAAATAAAGGAGCATGTATGCATGAAACATGATATGTAGTTAAAAATAGATTACTAAGGAATTCAATTAACCACATGTGAAGAGTGCAAGTAAAACCTGAAGAGTGCTTGAATGGGGTTTTATCAACTTGGGTGCCTTGGTTAATTTACCCCTCTTTGTTCATTCCAAGAACACCTGCAACATATTGATCATTTTGATCCTGCAGGGACCCAAGCAGCCGTGGGTCCTACGTTAACCCTAACAGGTGTTCTGAACAGTCTTTTAGCAACATTATCATCATGATCCATCAGGTAACAATTGTCCATAGAATGTCCAGTTCTACCACAGTATCTACATGAAATGACTGGTTTTTGGTTCTAATGATGCATATTAACAGCAGTATGAGGTCTATAAACATGATCATAAGATTTTCTGTTGTATGCATGAACAGTTTATTTCTTATTATCTGACAACCAGCAATCAGTAGATTTATGCCTTAGTTTACCACAATTGAAGCATGAATTATTCATTGATAGCCTTGCAGGAAATTTTGAAAACTTTGCATTTACAAGGCTTCCCTGAACATACCAACAATTCCTGACTGTATGCCCGTACTTACCACATTCAAAGCACCTGAGATGCTTGCTGCTTGATTCAGAATCATTCCAGTAATTTCCTGACCAGCACTCAACAGCCTTGTGCCCAGGCTTGTTGCAGTTAAAGCACACAGTGTGCTGACTAGACTTGGGTTTAGTTCCGTATGGGCCATGAAAATGCATGGAAGACCTGGCATGTAGTTTATTGTCTTCTTTCATGATAAAGCATGAATTCATGAGATGACCATGCTTAACACAATAGTAACATGAAGCATCAGGCTTCCTAGTAGCATGGTTTCTACCAAAAGAATTTCTAGAATGTAATGTTTCACTTGCATGCTCATCCTTTAACAACAATCTGTAATCTTCCATTACGTGACCTACTTTCCCACAATAATAACATGACCCCTTTTTAGTATGAGTGTGTGAGAGATCATGTGACTTGTGTGCAGCATTCTTCATACCAATAGGAGTGTCTCTGTCCTTTTTCTGTAGATTTTCATTCTTTTTCAATTTTTTTGTTTGTTCTACAGTTTTGGAACTGATAGTGGATTTTTGTGCAGTAAATTGAAAAACAGAAGGAGCAGAGGTTTTGTTTTGATTAGAAGCTTTTACAAACACAGTAGACGTTTTATTCCCATTAATCCTTTTGTTTGTCGGACTGTAACCCAGTCCCTCTCTCTGAAAATTAACATTATTTTCAAGAAGCTTATTCAGATTTTCCTTACCTTTGATAAATTTTGATAGAGAATTTTTCAAATCTTGAATCTCAAAATTTAAGACAACAATATTAGCTTCATATCTGGACAGATCAGTTTCACAAGAAATGACTTGTTGATGCAAGGCATCATTAAGACTTTTGAGTTTTTCAACTTTCTGTTTTAATTTTATTTCATTATCAGCTTCAGATAGGGACTTGTTAAGATCATCAACTTCTTGTCGAAGGGATGTGATTGTAAGCTCATATCCAACTATCTTCTCTTCACAGCAAGTGACATTTCCACTCAACATTTGGTTGATGGTTTTTAGGCTCTCAATTTCTTATTCTGCATCCACCAACCTATCAGAATTATCCATGCTCACGCACTTACCTTTTTCAATTGTCAATAACCTATCTGACAGTGTGGTGTTTAGATGTTTCAGCTTGTTGATTTCCTTTTTTAATTTATTATTTTGCTCTAGGAGTTCATCATCAAGCATCTAATCATCTAAGGAAAACTGACATTCATAAAACATTTCTTGTTGTTTCTCAGATTGAAGTTTGTTGAGATTTTTCTGAACCTCTAGATTTATTACTCTGTCAGCCTCCAGCTTCTCAGAAATCAGTTTATTTTCATTTTCAAGATTCATTGATTTGTGTTCAAATTCCTTGGACTATTTTTTAAGTATTTCATTTTCAGATTTAATGTCTTCCAATTCAGAACTGACACACTCTAAATCTATCATCAGTTTTTCATTCTGAACTACATTATTGTTATGACCCTGATCATCATCAATCAAGGTAAGTCTTTCCTTTAGTTCAGAAATTTCACAAACAAGTTCTTGATTTTCCTTTTTGTGTAAACCAATTTGTTTCATAAGTGTTTCTTTTTCAGATTTCAAATGATCTAGATCAGAATTAACAGAATCAAAATCTTTTAATTGTCTTCTAAATATGTCATTTTCTGTCTTCAGGAGTTCCATGTCCTCACCTCCAGAATTAGCATTCACATGATCATTCAACTTCTTTTTCAGAGATTTATTTCATTTTTTCAACTGTTCGCAAGAACCAAGCAAATCAGGATATGCTTCAATCCAATCATCCACATTATAATTATCAAATTCAGAAGGTACCTCATCTTCATCTTCTTCTTCATTTTCTTCTTGCTGTCCATCATCGTCACCCATCAGACATGTGTTGTGATTCTTGGTAAGGTTTAGTTTCTCCAGAATCTCCTTGGCAGACCTGCAAGAAAAAACACATGAAATTAGAGCTCTGTCAAGTGATGCTTTCATTAAATCTAATGCTCTAGAGTTGACAGAGTCTTTTAATCTATCCTTATCAGTCCATTTAGATTTATCCCTTGATAATTTATGTGGACCGTGAGTTATCACCTTCCAAAGGTCAGGATCGGTTGATTTTACATACCGATGGAAGTTTTTTAGCCAAGGATCAAAGTCATTACCTCTGAATATTGGGGGATGAGCCATCGAGAGATGATAAATACACCGTAATCAGATGAGCAAAGCAAGGCACTAAATTAGTGAATCAAAACACCGAGCACAAGAAACCCACTCTGAAATGCACCACAAAAGATTCAGGATCTACTGTGGATCGTTGGATCCAATGCACAGCAACCCGCTCTGATACCAATTGTTGTAGCTGGTGCTATGGATTCAGAGGCGGGGTGAATGAATCTCTCCTTCAAAAATTTCCTAATTAAAGCTTGTAACTAGACACAGTTGCGGAATAAAGATCAATTGGGCTCTTTAAGAAGAGATTCCAAGAAACACTTGATCAACCAGTTGAACTACAATAATGCAGGCACCTGAGCAAGTCTAAGCCATAGATAGAATCAAATCAGAACAGCATGTGCCTTGAAGCATTCAGACAGAATACTCACTTGAAACGCACCTATCCATTCATCTAGTGACAATCAGATGAGCAATCAAACCACGGTAGACAAGAGATTTTTAGGTGGTTCGGTCTTCCAGACCTACATCCACCCCACACCCAACCCGAGTGTGGATTCATGCTGATACACAGCTTAAACCGCTGGGCCTCACAGCTTGCCTACAATCGCTGACAAACAGCTTGAATAGCTGGGCATTACATCTTCGCCGACCAGAGGATACCACACCTCTGCAACCGCTGGGGATTACAGCTTAAACCGTCCAGAGGAATCCTCCTCTGCAAACCGCTGAGCTTCACAGCTTGCTGTCCGAGGTATCCACCTCGCCTGCTGACAAACAGCTTGAAGAAAGGTTAAAAATGAAAGCAGGAAACAAGAAATAACAGCGACTGAAAGCTGTAATCAATGAAATGCAAATGTGGCTCCCATTGAGCTGATTGGATTGGATTTGATCCAGATTCCAGTGAAGACAGATCTTCTGATGGAGTCTTCTATCTTCTTCTTTACGAACTCTCTCTCTCTATTCTTCTGCCACTTCTCTTTTTCTCTCTGCTGCTCTCTTTTCTCTCTGGCTGTGCTCAGATGTCTTCTGTTCTTCTTCTTCTGCTGGCTCTCCTTTCTTTACTTCTGACGGCCTCTCTTCCAGCACCAACCACACTTCTTCAAAAGGTGATGTGACTTTATATAGGAACAGGGGCTTTGTATGGATCAAAAAATAAAGCTCTACTGAAATTCCACTGGTCCACGTGTTAGGGGATAGAAGCTTCCTTTCCTCGATCACGTGCCTATCATTTACCTGAGATCACGTGCCAGCAGTTCTATCAGATCAGGCTTGATTATCAGTTCGAATTAATCTAAAGAACAAGGAAGGAGATGCATCAAGTAAGTTCGAGAATTGTACAGACTTAATGGCGTGGAATGCAGTATACATATTGGAAGGTATGCACATTGAAGATAAGTGCAAGGACATGCCATCAAGGAGTGTGCGGACATTGTGTGTACTGTGCAAACGATACACAGATATGCTACTGAAGAATGTACAGACTTTGATTGTGTGAACTACAATTTGCATCTATCAAGGTATGTACAACAAAAATGGATGCACTGACATGCCATCAACAAGTGTTCAGACATTTAAATGCATGTAATGCATTTTTGCATAGATGAAAGTATGCACATTGATGATGAATGCTCAGGCATGCTGTGAAGGAATGTACAGACTTTGCGTGCATGCGCCAAGACGATGTACAGACTTTGCTACCTAGTGTTTATGCATGAATGCATCTTGTATAGACTTGATGAAGTGATGTATGAACTTAAATGCACATATCAATAACGGTTGTACAGACTTTGGGTGCTTGTGTATGCATGAGGGCGATGCACTGACTATGTATATGCGTGAAGAACACTGGCTCTGGCTATATAGACTTGATCGAATGAATCAACCGGAGGTTGTACAGACTAGCCACTAAGGAATGTGCAGACATGCACACATGCACAATGAACATGGATTGCACTAACTAAGTCACGATCTGAGCTAACGGATGTATAGACTTGCTCAGTTATCAGCTAATGGATGTATAGACTTAGTGTACGCATGAGACAGACGAGTGCACTGACTATGGCTAATATATGCAAACAGGCGTTGATCAGAAATATGCACAAATTGGTCAATGCACCGAGGCACTCTTTATGCTCGGACCTGATGTGTGTGGTAGAGCTTGAAACGTGCTAGATAAATGACTGAGCATGCAATCATTCAATCTTTCATGCAAACACAAACATATGGTGACTCATAGTGTTTGCTATCATCAAAATCACAGGGGCACAACATCTCGGCCCCCTACACCAGGTGTGTCGTGGTATATCCGCGAAGGTGAGGGGGGGAGGTAGGCAGCACTCCCCGTCCACGGCTCTCACTGGGGTTATGGAGGGCGGCTTGGCCCTGGCCCAGATGGGGGCGGTTCTGGCAGAAGCATACGCTCGATCGGAGTGGGAGCGAGCGAACTTGGCCTGGACCCTCGGTGGGTCAGACAGAAGGTTGACTCGGCTCGTCGAGGAGCGTGACGGGCTTCGGCGGGAGCTTTCCTCAATCAGGGAGCTGGTACGATCGAGCCAAGTTGAGACCCAGGCGCTAGCCGAGCAGCTTGCCAAGGTCCGTGAATCGCTCGAGAGGAAGAACCGACTTCTTGAAGAGGAGCGCTTAGCACGCGTTGAGCTGGACGGCCGGTGGGAGACCGAGCGTGCTGAGCTAGTAAACTGCGCGGAGGAAGCCGAGCGTCTTCGGCGGGAGGCCGAGGTTGATCAAGCTGAGGCGGAGAAGCAGGTGGCGGCGGCCGAAGGGCAGACTGCTGAGGCCGAGTGGAAGGCAGCCGAGGCGGAGCAGAGGGAGGCCAAGCTCGCCGGTAGGGTGGGATCGGCCGAGGCGGAGGCTCTCGAGCAATACAAGAGCTCAGAGGCGTACCGGTTCGACCTTAAGGAGGCTGCCCTCCCCTACTACGAGCTAGGACTCCGCTGGGGCATCCACAAGGGGTTCCAGCAGGGCTACAATTGGGCTATTTCTTACGCTGAGGAGCAGGCGTCCGGAGTGGTTGACTTCCCGTCCGGTCAATGTTATGACTCGGACTCGTCATCCTCTAGTTCCTCTGTTTCGACACAGGATGAAGAGGATCCCGAGGGCTCATCACCCGAGGGGTCGCCAACTCCGGATGCCTCGGGAGGGCACGCAACCGAGGTAGTTCCCACACCGATGGGATTGGTGCCAGGGTCGGCCGTCGCCGAGGCTGCCGGGGGCAGACCGCTTGAGCCCTCTACTTCTGGTCTTCAAGGTGGGCCAGAGGCCTGATGTATCTGTTTCGCTTCTTCTTTTTGCATACCTTTTCCCTTTTTGAAGAAAAAGACTCCCTTTTTTGTGTTGAGATAAATAAGGCAGTAGTAGTGTGATGAAGACTTATCTGTTCCATTACGCCATTGTCGTGTTCTGTTCAGCGTATCTACAGTGGTTGGAAAGATCCGATATTTTTTGCGTGAATCTCGCATAATGGTTGGGTGAGCGTCTGACAGGGTGTCTTTCCGTTTTCTCACGCTTTAAATGCCTGGCCGCTTCGTGTGTCCCGCTGGGGCGGAAGACGAGAAGTTTGAGGTGACCGTTCGTAGGGAGAAATCCTTCTGGCGTGTTTTCAAGAGGAGGGAAATCATTTAAGGCAAGTAGCCTCCCTTCGCCTATAAAAAGGACTGAAAAGCGTCCCTTCTTCTCCACCGCTTAGGGTTTCCCTGACAGTCTTTCCTCGTTCCTTCTTCACGTAGCGTTGTGCCGTTGTATTCAGAGCATGGAGGAAGCTCCGGAAGAGGAGGCTGCCGACGACGGGGGGCAGAGAGTTCCTACTACTCCGGACTTGAAGAGGATTCGGCAGTCGGCGGGGGGACTTGAAAAGGGTTCGATGTGCGGAGGCACGTCATTTTCCCTTTATCAGTTCCGGCGGCATATGCAGGGGGGGAGATGGAGGACGGATGAGGGGCATCAGACATCCCTGCTGCCCGTTCCTTCCTGCTCGCTTCACGGATGGGAGGAGGAAGCCAACTAAGCTCCATCCCTTCCGGGCCTTCCCCTGCCTCCTCATCCAGCTCTGCTAGTTTCTTTTTCTTTCTGGCAGCCTCTTTTTCCCTCTTCTGCTCTGGTCCTCCTTTCTTTCACTCTTCGGAGGGTGCCTACACTCTCTTTCTTCCAAGGAGTTGGCAGTTTAGCGGGGAAGATGCTTTCATATGCATTCTGTCTCCTCCTTCTCTTTCAACTTCAACTTGGAAGGTAGTCTTCTCTTTCTTAATCCTTCTGTCACCTTTGTCTCGAGCTGCCCGAGCCAACGGGGTCAACTATCCTTTATCCGAGCCAGTTTCTACACTAGGCAGAGTTAGTGGCTGGACGCAGGAAGGTCATCCGAGTCAGCCGAGGGATGGGCTCATACGACGGCGCTAGATGGATCTTTTGCTTTTTTGACATGTATTCTATTGGCTTCGGCCTTCCTGATGTACAAACGGGTTGTTTGAATAAAGAGAAAGGAGCCTTTTGTTTTATCTCATGTCGTTTACACAAAAGGCAGCTGGCTCGAGGAATTTTTGAACGTACTCTGGTCGCACAGAATGACTCCCAGAACAGCAACCAGTGAAAGCCCTTTTCAGCTGGTATACGGTACCGAGGCCGTGATCCCGTTGGAGATTGGCAACCCCTCTCTCCGAGTCATCTACTTCCCGTCCGAGACAAACGACCAGAAACTGCTCAAAAATCTCGACTTAGCAGATGAAATCCAGGAGATTACCAGCATCAGAGCAATAGAGTACCAACGCCGCATCACTCGATACTATAACGTCAAAGTCCGAGATAGACACTTCCAGCTGGGAGACTTCATCCTCAGGAAAGCCGAAGCCTCTTGACCACTTGAGGCGGCGGGCAAGTTATCCCCTAACTGGGAAGGCCCCTACCGAGTGGTCGAGACGCTCGGAAAAGGAGCATACCGCCTATCCATGATGGAAGGAGAGCCCATCCCTCGGACCTGGAACACAACTACATTACGCAAGTTCTACTTCTGAGTACTGAGTATTGGCTTTACTGAGCCTAGTCTTGACACCTTTTAAGATAGTCTTGTTGGCATTTTCGACTAGCCCGTTAGCCTGAGGGTGGGTGACCGAAGTGAAGTGATTGCGAATATTGAGGTCGGCGCATCTATCTCGGAAATACCGAGAATCAAATTGCCGACCATTATCGCTCACTATCACCCGGGGGATGCCGTAGCGACAGATGATCGACTTCCAGATGAAATTCCAGACGACTATCTCGGTGATTCTTGCAGTGGCTTCGGCCTCGATCCACTTAGTGAAGTAGTCGATGGTGACGATAATGAACTTCTTCTGGGCCTGGGCCGTGGGGAATGGTCCGAGGATGTCGATTCCCCAGCGAGTGAAAGGATAAGGCTCGGCTAGGGTGATAAGCTCCGTTGCTGGATGATGGACCAAGTGGTCGAATCGCTGGCAATGGTCACAACGTTGTGTGTAGGCTGAGCAGTCACGCTGTCGGGTGGGCCACCAATAACCTTGCCATAGCAAGATCCTGGCGAGCGACTTTCCCCCCAAATGTGCTCCGCACAGACCTTCGTGAACTTCTTCGATCGCTCGGTTGGCTTCGTCGGCACTGAGGCACTTCAAAAGAGGGCCAGAGAAGGATCTCCGGTAAAGTGCACCATACAGAGTGACGAATCGTCGAGCTTGGTATTTCAACCTTCGGGCTTCCCGAGGGTCGGGAGGCTCCTGGGAGTCTTGGAGCCGCGACAGGTAGGGGGTACGCCAGTCGCTTGGGGAGGCTAAGTCAACAGCTAGGAGCTCCGAATCAATGCTCGGGCTCTCTAGCTCTTCGAGAAGGACCGATCGAGTACCCTCGGGGTCAAGAGAGGAGGCTAGCCGAGAGAGGGATCCGCTCGGGAGTTTTCCTCCCAAGCTATTCGGACTACCTCAAAACTCTCGAACTATTGTGCCACAGTCTTGACTAGTTGGAGGTATTTGATCATCGGTGCCTCCCGAGCTTCATAATCACCGTTGACCTGGCTAGCGACCAGTTGGGAGTCGATGTGAATTCTGACTCGCTCAGCCCCTAACCGTCGGGCCATGTGGGCTCCCGATATGTGGGCCTCATACTCGTAAGCGTTGTTGGATGCTTGGAAGTTGAACTTCAGGGCGTACTGTAGCTCTGCTCCTTCGGGGGACTTCAGAAGGATGCCGGCACCGCTTCCGACTGAATTGGAAGATCCGTCGACGAACAGTTCCCAGGTCGGCCCAGGTGCGGACGGAGATCTTTCTTCAGTTGGGATGGTGCTCTCGGTGATGAAGTCGGCGAGCGCCTGGCCTTTGATAGCCGAGCGAGGCCGATACGATATATCGTAGGCCCCGAGCATGATGGCCCACTTGACAAGGCGTCCCGAGGCTTCAGGGTGAGCGAGGATCTTCTTCAATGGTTCGCCGGTCAGCACGGTGATGGAGTTCCCTTGGAAATAGGGTCGGAGGCGCTTGGCCAAGGTAACCAATGCTAGCACGAGTTTCTCGATTGTGGGGTACCTTTTCTCAGCCTCGTCGAGCACCTTGCTTGTGTAGTAGACCGGTCTCTCGATTCCCGAGTCATTTTTGACTAGGACCGAGCTAAATATTGATGGAGTTGCCGAGAGATAGAGATATAAGGCTTCCCCTGGGACGGGCTTAGAAAGCACTGGGGGTGAAGCCAGGAACTCCTTAAGCTCGACGAACGCTCTTTGGCATTCCTCGTCCCACGCGAATGTGGCAGATGCCATTTTGGGCCCTCTCAACAGTTTGAAGAAGGGTAGGCATCGTTCAGCCGCGCGGGATAGGAATTTGCTGAGCGCAGCAATGCGCCCGGTAAGGCATTGAACGTCTTTGATGCAGGTGGGTGGGCGCATGTCCAGGATGGCCTAGACCTTGTCGGGGTTGGCCTCGATCCCATGGTGAGTGACTAAGAAGCCCAAGAATTTCTTAGACTTTACTCTGAAGGCGCACTTGGCGGGGTTGAGCTTCATGTTGTACTTCAGGAGGGTGTCGAAAGTTTCTGCTAGGTCGAAGAAGTGGTCCTCGGCCTTGGGGGTCTTCACGAGCATGTCGTCAATATAGGCCTCGACGTTCTGACCGAGCTGTCCCTCGAACATATGGTTGACTAGCCTTTGGTACATGGCTCCGGTATTCTTCAACCCGAAAGGCATCCGGGTGTAACAGTGTACGCCGAAGTCGGTGATAAAGGCGGTCTTCTCGATGTCTTCGGGGTGCATTCTGATCTGGTGGTAACCCGAGTAGGCATCCAGGAAGCTGAGTATCTCATTGCTCGAGGTTGAAGCAACCAGTTGGTCGATGCTCGGTAAGGGATAGCAATCCTTTACCTTGTTCAAGACGGTGAAGTCCACGCACATCCACCACTTTCCTGAAGCTTTCGGCACCAGGACGATGTTAGCTAGCCACGTTGGGTACATGACCGGTCTAAAAAGGCTAGTCTTCTGCCCCTTGGTGACCTGCTCCTTGATAATCGTCTGCTTCTCTGGCGCATGCTTCCTTCTGCGTTGTTGCACGGGCTTCATGGTTGGGTCGAGGTTGAGCTTATGCACCACCGTCTCTTCCGGTATCCCGGGGAGTTGATCATCAGACCATGCAAAGACCCGGATGTACGCGGAAAGGAACTCTTTATATTATTGTTGAACCTCAGATGTTAAGTCGGCTCCGATCTTTACTCCTAGGGTCGGGTCGTCGTTTTGGAAAACCGCTAGCAATTCGCCTCCAGGTTCGGCGGTTGCGGATTTTTCCTCGACTTCCTGGGGGCCCTTGTTTTTCCCGTCCGGCCTTGTGGCTTTAACCGAGATATTGTAGCACCTTCGGGCCATTGCCTGGTTACCTCGGACTTCCCCCAATCCACTTTTGTTGGGGAACTTCATCTTTTGGTGATAGGTAGAAGGCACCGCTTTCGTTCGGCTGAGGATTCCTCGGCCGAAGATTGCGTTGTACGCTATCATACCTTTGATCACTATGAAGTCCACCATGACCGTAACGGTTTTGGGTGGGGTGCGAAGAGTAACCGGCAGGCTTAGGGCTCCCTCGAGATAGGTGGCCTGGCCATTGAACCCGCACAGGGGGGTCAGGATCGGGCGGAGTGTAGACGGATCCTCCCCCATCTTAAGGAAACATTTGTAGGATAATACATCAGGGGCACTTCCATTGTCAACCAGAATCTTGTCTATGTTACAATGGTTTATTATGGCTGATATCACTAGGGCGTCGTCGTGCGGGGTGCTCAGCCCCTCCAGGTCTTGGTCGGAGAAGATTATGACCTGGAGTTCGCTTGACAGGGCCCTGGGAGGCTCGATGGCTCGGCTCGCCCGCTCAGCATGACGCTTCCTTCCCCGGCCACTATCTCCTCCTGATGCATCTCCTCCAGCGATGACGTTGATGTGGACCCCTCGGGGGGCGTTGTCGATCTCCTCTGGGGCGCCTTGGTCTTCCTGGTGCCTGGCCACGAATCGGTAGAGGTGCCCCTAACGAATGAGACGCTCGATCTCGTCCTGGAGCTGGTGGCAGTCGCCAGTATGATGCCCGTGCTCGCTGTGGAACAGGCAATGCTTGCTGCGACTGCGGTTCTTTGACTTCACTGGCTCGGGTTGGCAGAGGAGGCCCGAGCCTTTGATGTCTTCATAAATCTCGTATACTGGAGTGGTTAGGGGAGTGTACCGCTCGTACCTCCATGACGGTTCCTTGCATTCCTCGTCTCAGTTCTGCCTTTTTCCTGCGCCCGAGCTTGGCTCAGGTGCCCGCTTCTTGTCCCCCTCCCGACCCGAGCCAGTTGCGTCTCGGCATGCACTAAGCACTTCCTCGCACTCGGAATGGCACAATGCAAGAGTCACTAGCGCAGCAATGGTCGAGGGAGGGTGGAGGACAAGCTCGCGGCGGAGGTTCTCGTCGTGGGTGCGCCCGGTTAGTGCGGTTATGGCCGAGGCGATGTCCAAGCGGGGGATCCCCAGGGCTTCCGATTTGAATCAGAGGATGTAGGCCCAAAGTTTTTCCCCTTGCGCTTGTTTGAGGGCCAAAAGCCCCGCTACCGACCTTGGGGGGCCGCTACCGGTGAAACTCTCCTTGAATACTCACCCGAACTGCTCGAAGTCTCGGATGGATCCGGGGGCGAGGGCCCGGAACCATGCTTGGGCGCCTTGGACCAGGGTGGTCGCGAAGGCTCGGCACTTGATGGCATCGGATGCTCCGTGAAGGTTCATCAGAGCGTCGAAGCTGTCGAAGTCGTCGGCCGGGTCGCCCTGGCTGTCGTAGGGCTTGAAGGTCGGGATGGAGGTTTGGGGAGATACCTCTGCCTTCATGATCTGGTCAGAGAATGGGGATCTCTCCTTGTCCTCTGGTGGAGAGGTCTTTTGTAGGGCTCGCAGGGCGTGCTCCTGTTTTGCGAAACGCCTCTCGAATTCTCACAGTCGGAGGGATAGCTCCGGCTACCGCTGCGCCGTAGGGCTGAGGGGGCGTGAAGGCAGGCTGTCCTGGCGCTCCCTGGGGACTTCGATCTCCGGGAGGGGATGGCGTGCCCCATGCCTGCCCCGCTTCGGCGTGGAGGAAGCCTCTTTCTCCGGAGGGGGGGCTTGCAAGGGTCCTCCAACTTTGTTGCAGATGAGCTGCTGTCCTCGGAGGGTGAAGCGGCCTCCGGTGGTGTGCCGGGACACGTTCTCACGGGGAGGGCTCTCCGGGGGGGCGCGTGACCTTCCATCCCTGGCCGCCTGGGTCCTCATGAGTTCCACGAGGACGTCCAGTTTCACGTTGAGGTCTTGGAAGGCGTCGGTGCCGCCGTTGAGCGGCAGCCCTCGCGCCGTGGGAGGAGGGGGCGGCAGCCCGACCGCAGGCGGAGGGGGTGGTCCATCGACGGGAGTGCTGGCAACGGAGGGGGGGTTTTCGGAGGCTTGTGAGGGGCCTTCCCCCGCCCACGCCGTGGCCTTTCCCCTGTCGCCGGTGGACCTCCTCCCTGAACTTCTTCTCACCATACTAGCTCTTTGGTCGTTTCCCACAGACGTCGCCAGATGAAGGGGCGTGATCTCACGCTAGTCCTGAGTTGGGAGGATGATCACCGGATAGTGAATTGCAGAGAAAGGGAAACGAATTAGGAGGCCCAGGGATGGTTCCCTGGGGAAAACCCTCCGATGCCTAAGTCAGTAGAGCGTTGGTGGAAGGTATTGAGAGAGGTAGAAAGAAATACGCGAGATCCCCCAACACCAAGATAGTGAAGTGGTTCCAACTCAGGGAGTGTTAGGCCTGTATCTGCCTTACCTGCCGCCGGAGGGAGTCCCTGGTTTATATAGCGAGCTCCCCGGATGAGTCCCATAAGCTTAGGAGTTTCAGGCGGGAGTTACGTCCTCATCATGGGCTCTTCATGACCTTGAGGGATCATGGCTCCCTTATTCCCCTGAACTCCTGCTCATAAAGGACTTTCAACGGCTGCATGGATAAACACTTGTCAGTCGATCCAAGCATGAGAAGTGCCAGCCCTATCTGGGCGATAGGCATAGCTCGGATGCAGTCAGATCGGAGTGGGCGCGGAGCGCTCGCCCTTATCCCGCTGGAGGGATGGCTCGGGCGTGGGTCTTCCTCCATCCCGACGTTCGGGCCTTCCGAGCCTAAGGGCCGCCGAGGAAGAATGGGATCCCGAGTGATCTTTATTGGGCTTTTTGGTCGAAGTGGGCCCTAGAGGGCTGTCACTTGGATGAGCCGAGCCTCGTTCGGTCCTGATGGGCCTAGTTTGGCTGCTCTCAATTGGGCTACAGAAATCCCCCTCTCCAGATTCTATCTCCTTACCTTGATTTTTCACGAGCCAAAAGTAAGGGTCGCTCAGTTCAGAACTGGGTTCTATTTATAGAGTTTTGGCTAGGGTTCAAGAATTTGAACGATTTTAGAGTCCTTAATTGGCAAAAACCTAATCTCTAAGAGTCCTTAGCAATGTTATAAGTTCTCCCAGGTTGGTCTCTAGCCAAGAGAATCCCAAAGTTCCAATCTTTTTGTAACTTCTTCTTCTCACGGAATTAGCAGGTTGTAACTGTTGACACCCATTTTATACCCAATAAGTCGGGTCATCTCTTTATTCATTCAATATGATGCTCCGAGTTGTTCACTCTTCATTGAATTCCTTTTAATCAGTTGAAGCCTGTTTTCTGGGTCTCAATTCCTGGATTAGACCTGGTTCCTGGTGGCACTTCGTTCAAAAGCTTGGCAATCCCTCCATTCTATTTTCTTGAAAATCAATGATAATAACGGTCTGGACTAGGCGCGTCATTTCATAATAACGCATGAAGCTTAGGCCGTTACTTTTTGAAGAGTCCCAAGACTTAGGGCCTCGTTGTCCTTTGATAATAACGGTCTACTCCCTAGCCGTTGTTTCCTTATGACGCCCTATGCCCTGGCCGTTACTTACTTGCAGAGTCCTATTTATTAGATCTTCTTCCCGTCGATCTTATCCTTTGGATAGGGTTGAAAATGACGGTAATTCCTTGGAGCGTTATTTCCAAGTGGCGGTCTATCGTGCAACCGTTACTTCCTTCAGAGAGTCCTGACAGTTCAGGCCTTTTCTCTGCTACTCCGTGGACGAGATAGGGTTTTGGATTGGCATTATCTCCTTCAATTCTAATCCTCAGGACCTCTCATTTGTTTCTTTGGACTCTTGTTGATATTATCCTCAAGGATTTGCTAAGGATTATCCTCCTTTCTTGGCTGATTTATCTTCAACTCGACCTGAGAGTTTGAGAGAGTCTATAAATAGAACCCTTGATTTCATGACCCGGAGGAGGAAGATTTGATTCACGATGAAGTGCTGCCAAATTCAGGAGCCATCTACATCCAGGAGGAGCTGCTTCCCACATCCATCTTCCAAGTCAAGGGAGTAATTTTGGGTTTTAGCTTGTCAAGATCATCATCATTGCATGCTCAAGTTTCCCTTAGTTTTATCAATCCAAAGCATTGTCCCTCCTCTTCCTCCACGTTTTTCACTGTTGCTAAGCATACACATATCCTCCTAAACTTAAAAAACGCCCAGAGGGGTTAAAAAACCAACAACTCCCCGGTAATCCCCTCTCCTTTTGATGTTCTTAAGCTTTTCAAGGATTGATGCTATACTTATGTTGAGGGCTAATTGAGGTTGTGTTGTTTCGCTTTCTACATTCTTAGCAGGTTTTACAGGATCCCTAGCACGAGGCCCACGCCTTCTAGCCGGCTGGAAGGGTTGGAGTTCAAAGAGTTCACATCTTTTCACTGCAGGTTATCTGACGGTCAGGTGCAGGAGCGTTATTTCCTTCTGGCGGTCTATAGCACGACCGTTACTTCCAAGCGACGCACAGGGTTTGGACCGTTATTTTCAAGTTGATCTGCATGCTTTTCTTGGTTTTCTCTCCCGTGGGCGGGTGTTTCATCCACCTACTTCCAAGGTATATTCGAGTCTTTGACTCGTGTTTACTTTGGTGGCGATCACGACTTTCCTTAGTGTTGGGCACTAGCTGTCTTTTTCATCAAATCTCTTTATTCCCCTTGATTGTTCCACCCCTAGCGGTGTGTTTTTATTTATCTTTGCTCCACGCCCCGGCGTGTGTTTTTGTTTTTCCCTTAGCGTAATTTGATTGAGATAGCATGCCCATGCTAGAGTTAGATTTGATTGCCTAGGTTCATGTTCACATGTGCATAGGTTGAGCTGATCTTTGGTAGTTTATTTATCATCTCGCCATATCATTTTTCAAAACCCTCACAATCAACAAAAAAAGAAAGAAGATAAGAAGAGATAGGTAAACAAACAATCAACAGATAATTTTTTGGCGATCACGGTGGGACAACTAGTGCCAATCGTGCTTCTGATTCCTGTTTAAACCTGCCATCATCTGTTTGTTCAGTTGTTATTTGATCCCTTTGTTTTCACCCCTCTTTCTGGTTTTCTGAATCATATGACGGCCCTGTCTCGGCGCGTTAAAGTGTTCTGACGCGGGGACATCAGGCCGTCGCTTGTCTCTGTGGTGTGAGCCTTCACAGGTTTTCCTGTTACTTCAGTTTGTTTTTTGGTTCCCTGGCTCATACGACGGTCTGGAACCCCTGCGTTACATTATTTATGGCGGTCTGGTCTCTGACCGTTATTTGGCTATGACGCAGGGGCCTTCGTCCGTCACTCTCCTGGCAGGTACGCATCCGAGGTGCAGTTATTTCTGCAGTTTTTGGCTGTGATTTATTGCTTGGGTGCTGCTTGATTTCTGCCATAATTCCATTCATATCTTCATATCATTATGTGCACCGTTGTTTGCTAGATTCTAGGCTAGACTTTGCATGCACTCCGGTGCACATAGGGTCATCCATCTTTTCATATATTAGACTGCATTTTCCTACCTTGCTGTGAGGACCTCTCGTCTCCATATTCCTTGGGGCCGACTAGGAAATCACAGCAGGGACCTCCATAAGTCCCCGCGAGCCGTGGATTCCCACACGGACGCCGGGCCGGTTGTACCTTTCCCCCCTTGTGTCTAGGGTTGCATAAGTGAAGGAGTGGTCACACTTAAAGTCAAGCCAAGTCCATATCCACCTCCTATCAGGAACCCATTCGGAGAGAGCACATATCAATCAATTCACTAAAGTTCCAAAGGAGAAACCATAAAGAAACTTTGTTTGCATCATCTTAAGCAACTTGGTTGGCTTTTGAGTGTGTTCATTCCCTATCACTTATATCTTGTTTGAATCACCTAGGTGCAGTTGCTCATTGTGTGTTTGTTGTGTTTGTTGTTTTGCATTTATCAAGGTTGTCCGTTGCATGTGGAGTTGTTTTCGTTCGTCCGAATCATCTCCTCTAGTCGCTTCCTCCTTCACATTCTATTCCAATCCCCTCTTCGAATCTACCATGGCATCCTGCAATCATCCTCGCTCCCAAGAGGATTCCCTTCCTCAAGGGCTCCTTGAGAACCCCCCGAGGGTTATTTCTTTCTCCGCCGGAGAGGGGATCGCCCCTCTCTCATCCTCCACTCCCATAGAAGGTGGTCAGGTCATCCCTTCTTTATCCGCTCCTTCCGCGGGCTCTGTCCTCCATATGATGGCCCAGTTGGATCCGACCCAACTCCAGGTCCTCTATCAGGCCATGCAAGGGTCCAATCCTTCTCCCTCCGCTACCGTCCAGGGGCACTCTAATTCTTCCATTATTGGGCCGTCTGTTCAGCCCACCCCGATTGAGCTCACCCCGGTCCAGCCCCGGACCATCACCTTTGCTGGCATGGAGATGGGTCAATCCTCCAATTCGACCCATCAATCTTTTGATAAGGGGAAATCGCCTATCCCCTCTCTTCCGATGGATTATCACCCCTCTGCTCTGGCGGCTCAACAGGTCCTCGTGGGCCCATCCGATTTCTTGCCCCAACAGCACGTGGTGGCCCAATTTCACTCCAATCCGGGTCTATCTCAGGCCCAGTATCCTTCTTACGGCCCCCCTAATTCCACTAGTTATCCTTCTGCTCCGTCCTATGGGCTCCCACCCTCGGCAACCGCCATTCCTCCTGCTCACCAGATACAATCAACTCCCTTCACTGCCCCTGCTCCCTCTCGAGAGCAGGATTTGCTTAATAAGTGGGCCACCATGCAGCAACAACTTGAATTTCTTCAGAAGAAGGTGGGCCCACAATCCTTGGCTGATATTCCCATCCCAAGCTTCCAGAACATCCGTTTCCCTCCGCAGTCTGAGCTCCCCAACTACCGTAAGTATGATGGGAACAGCAATCCCTTCATCCATGTGAGGGATTTTCTGTATGAATCGGCGTAGTTCCAATATGATGATCGCCTTATGGCGTACCTATTCCGCCGATCATTGGATGGCGTTGCTCTGGAATGGTTTTATTCTCTGCCCCTAGAAGAGGCCGAGAGCTTCAAAGTGGTCAAGGACAAGTTTATTCAGCGGTTTCAAGATCGGGTCGGCCCGAAATATTCATTCACAGATCTGGTGGCCGAGAAAATGAAGCCGGATGAGGAATTCGCAACTTATGCAGATAGATGGAGGCAGATGGCCGCCAGGGTGCCCGGCCATATTCCAGAGGAAGAAAAAGTTAAACTGCTAATTTCAAATGCTACGCCCACATTCAAGAACATCCTGGCAATGAACGATATAGCCAATATGCATCAACTGTATAGCCGGGCGCGATTTATACAAACTCAGTTTAAGGACTCCACTATCCATTCTCTTTTCGAAAACCAAAAGCCCAAGTACCATAAGAAACCACAGGGGCCGGTTATCGAAGGAGTCTAGACAAATGAGCAAGTACAAGCTGTTGCTTTTCCCTACCAAGCCGCACCATTCCGCTACAACCAAAGCCCCCGCAATCCGCAAAACTCCGCTCCGCAACACTTTCAAAACACTCCACAAAACCCTCCGCCTACCTTCACCATCCCGCAAAACACTTTCACCGCACCACAACAATCACCACCATCACTGCAATACCATAACGTCCCTCCACCCGGCGGCTACAACAATAATAATCCCAACAGCAAGCGCCCGGCTCCCAGAAGAGCCCAGTATCCTCCATTGCCAGAGACACTTACAGACATATTCTCAGCGCTCATGGCAGTAAATGCAATTCAACTTCCTCCAGAAAGGACTGTTTGGAACCCAGCTGTTGATCAAACTAAGTATTGCATGTTCCACCGGCAGCCGGGTCACACTATAGAAGGATGCTTTCACTTCCGAGATCTCGTGTACGACTTACACGAAGGACAGAGAATAGACTGGGCCGAGATGCATAGGGCCATTATGGAAATCAAAGAGAAGAGAAGGCAGCCGCAGGGGCAGCAAGTGCAGCAGCATCCAGCACCGCAGCCGCAGCAGCCGCCACAACAGCAGCCACCGTAGCAAGCACAAGATCTGGGCATCCATCAGAATCCGATGCCGAACCATCAACCCGCTCCTCCGCAACAGCCGCCAGCACCGGCACAAGTTAATGTAGTCCAACCACCGGCCTCCAACGCCGGGTGGTCATTTGATGATGATGGTGCCGCACCACAGGTCATGGCCTTCCACCACAAACCTTCCTTCATCCTCCCTACACAACCAACGCCCTCTCCGCTCATCCCACCATTCACACCGCTCCACCAAGTCCGCTCACCATCCCGTCGTATCCTTCGCCAACCCCCATCACCATCATCACACCACCATCCAATCCCGCACCTATCCTTACCCATTCATTCACCCTGCCTTCACCAGCATCCACGTCCATCACCACCCTACCACCCACCAATCCTTCACCTATCATCCGCGCATCCCCCATTAACTTCACCAACCCTCCGCTTTACCAAACTGCCTCCCCCACGCCACCTATTCCGCTCATTCGCCCCGCAGGGCCCATCATACTATCCCCCGATGCCGCGGCAAATTGTGCTCTAAGGAACGGGAAGATGTTCCATCGGAACTATGCCACTACTAGCAATCTCCAGTCTTCCCAACCGGTGGCCGAGCAAGAGGAAGTTGAACCGTTACCGGGGACTCAATATGATTTACTGCATCATCTAGATCGGGTACCCGCCAAGATATCTGTGCTGGAGTTAATCAAGAGGTCCACTCTCCATCAAGATGCACTGAGGGATTTTTTGCAGAAGGTCATGGTTAGTGAAGACATGGCAGTCGACAGTCTACCAACGGCACTAGCAACTATCTCTAAAGGGCCGGCAATCACATTCTCTGAGACCGAGCTTGCACCTCCGGGGGCTCGGCAAATGCTGCTCTGCATAACAATTACTTTGAACAAAGTCGACGTTGAAGCAGCACTGGTCGACACTGGGGCCTCAATTAATGTCTGCCCCCTCAGCACTCTCCGAGCCTGCAATATATCTGAGGAGTTACTACGGCCTACCCCCACCACTATAGCAGCATACGACAACTCAAGGCGGGCATGTCATGGGGTAGTCACTATTCAGGCTGAGCTCGGGCCTCTTTCCATGGCTGTAGAATTCTATGTACTTGATATCGACCCTATGTTCAAAGCTATCTTGGGTCGTCCCTGGATCGACACACTTGGCGCCGTGCCCTCTACCGCGCACCAATGCATTAAATTCCCTTTTCAAGGGAGGGACGTCAAAGTTAAAAGTTTATCCACGGTACAGTCAGTGAAGGCCATCTCTGAACAGATTCTTCCTACTCTCTGGCCAAGCAGCCGGCCCGTGCTATCAGTGCTAGACCTAAACTTTCCTTGGGCGTACACCACTCCTAGGCCCGTCACTACCCCGGTCAATATCAAGGCAAAGCCGCATATTCGAGATTCAAAGGGGTGGAACATTATATTGAAACTGGGCTATCAACCGGGGAGAGGCCTCGGTGCACAGCTGCAAGGGATGACCAAGCCCATACCAAAAGGATGAAAAATGGGCAGACGAGGTCTCGGTTACAAGGAGAAAGCATTATCAATGATGGGTGACTCTGGGCCGCTTACCTGGGATTACCGTCAACATTTTGTCAGAGGGCCCCCATAGCCGGGCACGTTAGCTGCGAAGCCAGTCCAGTCAAAAACCGACACGGTTTGTCCAGTCACCAGTCCACCCCCATTGCCAAGGGGGCTAAATGACGATGTGATCGACTACAGCTGGGCCCTCCAGGGGCTGTTTTGTGAAAGAGGTAGCCAGAAGCCACAGAAGGTTCAGCTTATGCAGTAGAGGCCGAAGAAGCGGCCTGGTGATGATTCAAAGAAAGAAGGGAGCTCGCTGATTGCTCTTTCTCTATCTCCCTCTCATTTTCAGTGCATGATCCAGCTGAAGGGGTTTGTACCCCGTCCTCCTCCGATTATGATTAATCCATCTTTCAGTGATCCATTCCAGATTCCAATCAATCCTCTTGCTTATGGGCCTCGCTGCCCCATTAATCTGCATGCTTTCCCCATCCCTCCATTTTTTAACTCTCAAATCCACGAGATGTGGGGTTCCTCCTCTTGTGATCTTTTCTTCGATTACATCTTTCCTGAGCTGTTCCCTATGCAGCTCCCGCCTCCTCCGTCGTGCTGCGTGGTCTCCACTGATCTCCAAAAAAAAATGTCAAATTTGAAACGGAGATTTCAGTGGAAGATTATGCTATCCTGTCTCCATCCTCCTCGTCCCAGGGGCACGAGTCCCCTGCTCCTTCCCTTCCATTAAGCTTCCTCTCTCCTAGGTCAGAGTTAGGGTCTAGCAAGTCTAGAGAAGTAGAGTCAGTTAGGTCTAAAGAAGTAGGGTCTTGTTCTAGGTCGTTCAACCCTTCCCCTCCTGAGCCGCGCTCGCTTGCGCATCCTTCCCGATCTATTCCTGATAGGTTCTTGCGAGATCTAGCTCAGCGGTGTCATGCTCTTTTGAAGTGCCCAGAATTCATCGCCACAGCGATCGCGATTGAAGATGAAGAGGAAATAGAAGGGGTGTGGAGCGATGACGGATTAGGCGTCTATGAAGTGCTGGATGAGAAAGATCCAATTGATGAAGACAGCGATGTAGAGGACACTGCCGACTTATATGCAAAGGGACTGAAGAGATTCGACCAGCCGTCGACGGCAGTGGATGAACCTACAAAGGAAATCAACTTGGGAACAGAAGAAGATCCAAGGCCCATCAATATTTCAGCTAATCTCCCTCCACAGGTAGAAGAGGATCTAATTAAGGTACTGAGGGAGTATAGCGATTCTTTCGCCTGGTCTTATGAGGACATGCCAGGTCTTGACCCCTCCTTAGTGGAACACCGACTCGTGCTTAAACCAGGGGCAACACCTGTTAAACAAAGGTCGAGAAGATTTCACCCCCACATGGCCTTGCGGATTAAGGAAGAGGTCGACAAACTTTACAAGGCCAAGTTCGTCAGAGTAGTTTTATATCCTCAGTGGGTGGCAAACATAGTCCCTGTTTTCAAGAAGGATGGGAAAGTGCGCATATGCATTGATTTCAGGGACCTTAACAAAGCATGTCCTAAAGACGATTTCCCGCTGCCTCATATAGACGTCCTTGTTGATAACACTGCCGGGTACGAAGCTCTATCGTTCATGGATGGGTACTCGGGCTATAATCAGATCCGTCTCGCTCCTGAAGATCAAGTGAAAACTTCCTTCACCACGCCCTGGGGCACATACTGCTATGTAGTTATGCCTTTTGGATTAAAGAATGCAGGCGCCACCTATCAAAGGGAGATGATGGCTATCTTCCACGACATGATGCACATCTATATGGAAGCTTACGTGGATGACATTCTGGTGAAGTCAAGATCAAAGGAAGAACACCCCTCTATTTTGGCTAAAGTGCTGCAGAGAGCCAGGGAGTACAAGCTAAAGATGAATCCGAAGAAGTGCGTATTCGGAGTCTCCTCGGGGAAGCTGCTAGGTTTCATAGTGAGCAAACGGGGGATCCAGATTGATCCTAACAAAGCACAGGCCGTCATGGATATGCCTCCGCCAAAGAATATTACGGAACTTCGAGGACTGATTGGTAGATTGCAATTCATTAGAAGATTCATATCCCAGCATTCTCAAAGGTGCCGTCTGTTTTATGAATTGCTCAAGGCGGGGGTCAAGTTCGAATGGAATCAAGATTGTCAAAAGGCCTATGAGGACCTCAAGGAATATCTATCCAATCCCCCGATTTTGCAACCTCCTGTCCCTGGGAAACCCCTGATCCTATACATCTCGGTCATTGAGGACTCCCTAGGGGCGGTTTTAGCACAAGTGGATGACGAAGGAAAAGAGCGGGCTGCGTACTATCTTTCTCGGTTGTTTAATCCAGCTGAATCCAGGTACACCGCTATGGAGAAGACTTGTGCCGCCTTAGTATGGGTAGTTCAGAAGCTTAAACATTACTTTCTCGCCCACCCAGTTAGGCTGATCTCTAGAATGGACCCGATCCGTTATCTCTTAGAAAAGCCCGTTCTTTCTAGTAGGTTAGCTCGCTGGCAGAGCTTCCTCTCTCAATTCGATATCACCTTTGTCGTTCAGAGGGCAGTCAAAGGATATGCCATCGCTGAGCATCTTGCACATCTCCCTATTCCTCACACCGACTCTATTCAGGACGATTTCCCTGATGAGCATCTCTCTGTCCTTTCTCAGCATCCCTTCTGGTCTCTGCACTTTGACGGTGCGCTTAACTCACAGGGCCAAGGGATCGGGGCTGTCTTGCTTACTCCAGAGGGAGTAACCATCCCCTTCGCTTATCAACTACGATTTCCTGCTACCAACAACATCGCTGAGTATGAGGCTCTCCTGGCCGGCTTGAAGCACGCCTATCTCTTAGGCGCGCGTTATTTAAACATCATAGGAGACTCTCAGCTCGTCTTACGGCAAGTTCTGTCCACTTACCGTACCCGTGACCCCAAGCTCAAGCCCTATCAAGATTTGGTCACGCTCATCGCTAAGCGATTCCGCAAGCTAATCTATATCCATACTCCCCGTTCTCTGAACATTCTGGCGGATGCATTGGCATCTCTGGCCTCCTCCTTATCCTTCCCCCTCAGTCGTAGTACTGAGACTGTCGTCATCCAGAGGATGGACGCACCCTCTCTCCAGGATCCTTGGTTCACCAACCTTAGAAAGTCTGCAGAAGTGAGAGCTGAAAAGGAAGATCTCGAGGAGGTATCATTGGCAGAACTAGAGGAGATTTTGGATGAAGAAGAATTGCCTTGGTACCATGAAATCGAGTTATTTTGCAAAGAAGGGACATTCCCAGAAGGGGCAAGAGCTGAGCAGCGCAAAGCAATAAGAAGAGCCGCCGTAAGGTACACTATCATTGCAGGAGAACTGTACAGGCGCGCTACTAATGGAATGCTCATGAGATGCCTAGATGATGTGGAAGCTTGGAAAGTAGCAGAAGCAGCACATTCCAGCGAGTGTGGAGGTCATGTCAATGGCCAGGCTCTAGCGAAGATGATTCTTAGGCAGGGCTATTATTGGCCCACTCTGGAGGAGGATTGCTCCCTCTATGTCCGGAGGTGCCTTAAATGCCAACTCCACCCTGATAAAATCCACTCTCCAGCTTCATCTCTTCATCCTATGACCGCTCCTTGGCCATTCTCTATGTGGGCTTTCGACGTCGTCGGCCCACTCGGTGATCCTAATTCTCAGACCAAGCAGAAATCCTTCATTCTCACAGCAACTGAGTACTTCACCAAATGGGCCGAAGCCGAGGCGTACGCAGAGATCAAAGCTACAACGGTGTGCCACTTTATTATGAAGAATATCATCTCGCGGTTCGGAGTGCCAAGCAGCATCATCACCGACAACGGACCCCAGTTCATCTCCCAGGAGCTTAAAAACCTCTGTAAGAAGTTCAAAATTACATTGCATCATTCATCACCATATTACCCTCAAGGCAACGGTCAAGCCGAAGCCACTAATAAAACTCTTCTTAAAATCATTAAGAAAACATGCGAAGCGCATAAATTTTCTGATTGGCCTGAAAGATTGGTGGAAGCTCTGTGGGCTTACCGCACCTCCGTCCGTACTCCTACGGGACAAACTCCCTATTCTCTAACCTACGGGATGGAGGCGGTGCTCCCATATGAGATCTTAATCCCTTCACTCAGAGTACAGCTTGATAAGGAACTTAATCTCGATGAACGTCGAGAGGCGTTGCTGGTCCAACTGGAACTCCTAGATGAGAAGAGGATGAATGCGGCCGATCACGTATCTGTTTATCAAAAGAGAGCTTCGCGTTATTTTCAAAAGAAGGTAATTGAACGAAAATTTTGCAAGGGTGAAATGGTTTTGAAACGCAAATTCATTCGGTCTGCAGGTCCTAGGTCTAAATTGCAACCTAACTGGGAAGGGCCGTTCGTAATAAAAGAAGCTTATCCAGGGAATGCTTATCGCTTAGTAAACGCGGAAGGTGAGGAGCTCTCTCACCTGTAGAATGGGTTGTATCTTAAGCGTTTCTTTCCTTAAAAATCTAAACCATGTGCTTTTCCGGCAATAAGAACTGCCTCCCTATCTTCAAAAGAGAGTCTTAAGTAAGGCAAACACACACTACACGACGCCCCTGGTCGGGTTCCTTGCTTAAAAAGACACCGTTTTTTCTCGGCCATGCTTTGGGGGAAAGTCAAAGTCCCTGTACGTTTCATTCTTCGGCTGCATCCAGGGGCAAGGAGTGAATAAGAAGGCGACAACCGATCCAAACTCCCTAACGAGAAGAGGTCTCAAATAGGGGCAAGTCCGTTATGACCTGACTCCACAAGAAAGATAAGAAAAGAAAAGCAAAGGAGTGCTCTTTACCATGAAATCAAAAGCATCATCTCAAGGTCTGTGAATGAATTCTCAAAAGCTCCAAAAGAAAAAGAAGATTAGGCACACAAGAGTGGCAATACAGTTCCCCGCGGGACGTTATGAGCCCGGTCGCATGCATGCCTAAGTGGACAAAGGTTCGATGGCGGACATAAAAAAGCCCCGGCACAACAGACCAAATCTCTAATAAGGTTGCACGGTGACAGAATCAAGTTCTAAAAACTTCTATATCTGGCCTAAGCTTACCCCCATGTTCTTTTTTTCTTTTAGGACTAAGACGAGTATCCTAGGTATGGCTTTGGTAAAAACACCGTCACGATGATCAGGTCTCGGCCAGGGGTTGCCATGCTATTGCACGCCGGTCTCGAGACTCAAGCTAAAACAAGGGAGGTCTCGTGTTGCTAGAGAGGCACTGGTTTTCCAAAAATCCAAAAAACAACAAATATTTCCACAATCCAAAAACAACAAATATTTTCCAAAAATCCAAAAACAACAAATATTTTCCAAAAAATCCAAAAAAAATAAAAAATATTTTCAAATTCCAAAAACATTAAATATTTTCCAAAACCCCCAAAATACCATCATATGCATAGCATGCATCGCATTTTCATTATGTTTTTCGCCTATTTAATAAGGCTCCACCCCTTGACCAAATATCAAGAAACGGTCATTCTCTAACTTGCTTCAAGGTAAGGGGTTGAGTCTAAGAACAAATCTAACTTGTTTCATGTCTAAGTGTGTGCAGAATACAGGAACAAGCCCAAAAGCAGAAGCTCACAACTATGCAGGTTCAGAGCGTGTAACGCGCCAGGATCGGACCGTTACAGTCATATAACGGGCCCCTCTTTGACCGTCACTTCCCTTGGCATGGGCCCCTTTCCTTTTCGTTAAACCATCACTATGACGGTCTGAGACTCACCGTTACTTGAATTAACGCCTCAAGACCCATCCGTCATATCCTTCAGAGACTGGGCTCTACTCACTCCCATTATGACGGCCCAGAGTACATCCGTCACATCCTCCAGAAGCCTTGTCTGCTCACATCAGTCTAGCCTTTTAAACTATGGAACCCAAGATCTTTTAACTGTGGCAATCTCATCTCACTCAAGCAAAGATTAATGAAATATAGATCTTGATGAATTCAACTTTGATTGTCCATTACATGATATCTCTCATAAACAAAGGAAAATCAAGATACATTCAGTTTCGTATCCGCAAGAGGGCGGATCTTCCTCAATTCTTTCACGTAATCTCGGCGTGTTTCGTCGTTCTCTTCAACTTCTGCTTGCCACGGGCGCACCTTGCTGATCTCCCACATGGTCAGCACGTTCCGGATCGCTCTTTCATCTTCCTCGGTCCCCATCTTCCTAGGTAGAAGGGGAGGATAGTGTGATAGTGCAGAAACGCCGATTCGAGGTAATCCGATCTGAAGAGGGCATCGGTGCGGGTTGTAGATCGCCATGGTAGTATTCCCTACTAGCTGGAGGTCGAGGCCTTGGCGCCGCGGTATTTTAAGAAGAATGCTTCGAAGAACGCTTGGTCGCATGATGAACTTTTCAAGAGGCAAAGCATTGAAGAAGGGGCGCCATTCATCCCGCGTTTTCTTATCCGCCGTCCTGCATTCAACATGAGAAGAATATCCAAAAGCCCCTCCAATGAAGAAGAGGGGGTGGCTCCCGAAGATCCGGCTCGCCGAAGTTATATCTTCCTTGGGAAGGAATTTGATTCTCACTCCTATCCAACACTCAAGGAGTATCATGGAACCGAACAAAGGCCCTCCAAGGCAAGCCGAGCTTAGTCCTTCATAGAGGTATGAGAGGACCGCTTGAGAAATAGACATACCCCGCCACAGTCCACTAATAATGCTAAGATTTTGGATATCTAAGAGGTGGTCGGTTGTGGAGAAAAGGAAGACCCCGCACAAGCAAACCGCCACCGCCTTGGCTATTGCTTCGTGTCTCTCCCACTTGTTTTTACAGTGAGACACTATCCATTGTGCCATAGGGATCATGTGAATGTGGCGCGGGCTGATCATGGTCCGCACGTCCTTTGGGTTATGAATGAAGTCGCTTAAGATCAAGGACGGATCAATAGGTTCTATTGTATAGCAAACCCGATCCTCATCCCCCAACTTAGTCTTAGGAAGGGCTAGGTAGGTCTCTACCTCCTCCAATAGGACGGTTGCTTCAAAGGAGGGGAAGATGAAGGTATGAGTTTGTGGATGCCATAGTTCCACAAGGGCTGAAAGGCATGGCCAATCCAAAGACAATTTCTGGAAGTTTTTGCCTAGAACCAAGAGGGGTTGGAGGTGCCATGCTTTGAGGATTGATACCACCTCTAAAGGGAGTGCCTTTACCATGGGAGCCACCCACTTCAAGTTGGAGTAACACCTTGGGCCAGGAAGAGGCTTGAAGAAGAAAAGAAGAAGGAAAGTTATGAAGAAAATTAAAGTGCAGCAAAAAATCTGAACTTTGGATAAAGTCATGCAAGCTTACCACCCTTTGGACATTAGAGCTTAGATGCTTGGGGATCGAGGATAGCCGTTGAAGCTCCCCATGTTCCCTCCTTGCAGCCTTAGGGCCGGTGTAGATCTTCTCTTCCATAGCCGCCATCTCGAAGCACCTCTTCATCTTGATTTCTGCTTGTTAGGGAGAATTCTTCAACCCTAGAACAGAGGTTTTTGTAAGCTGTGATTTTGGATAAGTTTCCCAAGTTGCTGGGGCTTTTTATTAACTTTGGAAGGATAAGATTGGAGTTGGGAGGCTTTATCTGAGATTTGGATAAGTTCTAACAAGAGATTAAGTGGCTGAACCTCGGACTCTAAGCTCTCACGGCCGAATCCATTTTGGAAACGACCCAGACTATGACGGTCTGTCGTAGGGCCGTTACTTCACTCTGACGCGCCTACCCTGGGCCGTCACTTTTTCTGTGGGTTGGGTTTTCCTTAAAACATGTTCTGTGGCTGTTTACGGTCTGGTCTCAGACCGTCGCCTTTCAACGGATGAACCCTAATCCGTTATATCCTTCAAATCGCTCAAGTCTCTCTCTTCTGGGCTGAACGCCATGTAACGGTCAGGTTAGGACCGTCGTTTCGTTATGACGCGTCTCCTTCAGGCCGTCGCATTTTCTGCGAGTAGTTCTAAAACCATGTTCTGCCTTGAACAACGGTCTGGTCTAGGACCGTTGTTTTCTTTTAACACTCCTACCATGGGCCGCTATTTCCTCTGCAGCCTGGCTATCAGAATAAGATATTTCATGAATGACGGCCTTAGGTACGCGCGTCGTTTGATTATGACGGTCCAAGATCAGACCGTCATTTCTTCTGCTACTAAATTCAGGCAGTTAGTCTATCCTTTGCCTAGACCTGGCGGTCTTTCACATCTGTACACCACACCTTCTCCACACAAGCATTCATTCACACATACACATCCATCATGCGTACTTTCAATCACTCATTCGTGCATATCCATTCATACATCCACATAAAAAAGTCAACAAGAATTTCATTTTCATAAAAAGGCATGTACAAGTGGTAAGAAAAGCATAAAAGTACATCATTCGGCCGGCTTATCCATCGGGCCGCCCTCATCCTCTCCACCCTCGGGTTTCCTGGGTGGCGGTGCTATGGAAGCACTCTCCTCCTGCTGTCCTCTCTCTGCCCTCTCATTTCTCTGTTGGCCGGCGGAGCTAACTAGGAAATCCCCAACCGAGCCACTAGGGGCAGCACTCCTATGAGCCCCGCTCTGGGAAGAACTCCGCTCTGGTGCCCGGCCTAGCATCCGGACCGTCTGCTCCATTGTCTGCAGCCTGATCTTCAGCGTGAAGATCTGGCGTCGCGTCTCCCGTGCCTCGGTCCGGTAGCGATCAAGATCCGCGGTCCCAAGGTGAAGGTCCTTTACCTCGGCCCGCGCCCGTGCTAAATCTGCTCGAAGTCGCTCCATCTCCACATCGTCCACATGTCGAGGGGTCTCCACTCTCAGTCGGGCTATCTCTGCCCGCACGAGCTCCGTCTCTGCTCGAGCTCGATCAGTCTCGGCCCGTCTCCTCTCCACCTCTGCCCTCGCCTGGGTGGCCTCCGCCACTGCCGCTGCCAGCTCTATCGCCTATAGATTGCATTGCATTGCATATAGGTTAGTCATATAAATTTAATTAGCATAAGCATAATCATAAAGCATGTAAGTATCTTACCAGCTCCGTGAGGGTGGCCTCCGCCTCCTCGGCCCGGGCAACCGCCCGAGCAAAGTCAGCATCTCGCCCAGCCCTGTCTCCCGCAGGCTGCGAGGACGACGATGGGGCATCCGGTCCTGCTCGTTGAGCTCCCTCTGCCCGCTGCATTGTCATAGCCAAAGCATTAGCATCATGCATAATCATAGTCATATCATAAGCATTCAGAATCTCACTAGGAGCTCCAAAGCAGTCCGATACTCATCCCGCTGCTGGATGGTAGAGTGGAGTAGTCCCTCTAACTCAGCTATCCGCCCCTCAGGATCGAGCTGCATGTAGAAAGCATGAGCCAGCATGTCACATCCGCATTTCATCATATAGAAAGAGTTTTTTTTTAGTTTAGAATTGCATACCGGTCGTCGGGTACCTCGGTATACCCGGTCGCCGTAGTGTCGAGCGAAGGCCTTCAGGTAGGCCTCGTCGCTCTCTGCCCGCTCTTTCACAGCCCTGCCTCGCTGCCTCCAGTCGAGGACGTACTTCACCTTCCGGGCACGCCAATCCACATTCCCACTAATACCTCTCGCCGACTTGCCTGGGTGGTCGTCGGTGCGGCGTGGAAAGGTCACCTCGGGCTAGTGTAGTCCTCGGGTCCGCAAGATCAGCCTGTAGTGCAGAGGCTCGATGATGTGGAGGCAGTGCAGCCAGACGTCTCGTCCCCGATACGATAGAGACGCCTCCACCCATGGCTGTCCTGTGTAACCCTCACCGCGGTAAGGGGTCCACCTCACTTGCAGGCATTTAGATCCATTAGCATTCGCATAACATGAGCACATATAGGCATATAAAGCATTTAAAGCATTTAAGTTCTGGGCTCACCGATGTGTGTGGGTAGGAGTCCAGGTCCTCCTGGATCATCCGGGTCTGTCTCAAGACCGACCCCGTATCCCTCGCCACCGACCATCGCCTCGCGATCGGTATCAGGCCAGGATGGAGTAATGCGCCTCTCCCAATGCCCGGGAGGTACAAATAGCTCCAGATCTGCATTTTAGAATCAAGTCAGTTACATAAATCATCAATCATAGCATACATCATGGCATAGTAGAAAGCACTTAAGCGCATTTTTACCTGTAGGAAGGGCGAGAAGCCTCCCAGCATCGTCAGTCGGTCCGTGGTGCTCAACGAGTTGATCAGGAAGGCCAAGACCGCTGCTCCCCAGGCGTATTTTCTCACTCTGCTTAAATCCTCTATCAGCGGCAGCAGTCTGCAGCTGATGACATCCGCTCTGGTCGCGAACAGGAGCTTCCCGAACAACAGTATCAAGAAGCGCCTCATCACTCGATCCCCCTCCTCTCCTGCCTCTGCCGCTACGCGAGGGCGTACCTGGTCAATCACTCTGCCCAGATGCTCCTCGGGCAGTTCCCCCACGGCAATCGCTGCCCCTCTCAGCCCCAAACTCTCCTGCAGCACCGATCTCGAGAGCTGGGATGAAGACTGACCCGGCCTGATCAGGTCCAACCCCAGTAGCTGCTGCGCTATCTCCCGATAGTCGCCGTACGTCCACCCGGTCACTGCAGCGCCGTGGACTCTCAGGCCTGTAATTCTCGCCATGTCTTCTAGCGTGGGGATCATGTGGCCCCACGGGAAGATGAACGCCCTGCTAACCGGGTCCCACCTCTCGTGCAATGCGTACAGCAATGGCGTATCCATCCGGATCACCTTGATGCTGAGCATCTCGGCGAAACCCATCTCTGCAAGTCTGTCTCTCTGGTAGTCGGGCAGTGCCTGGTACACCGCCCGAATCTGTAGCCATGAGATCCTCGATCTCCTCTTTCCCTGCATTGCATATTAGAGCACTAATTAGTCCATTCGCATCATATAGACATTGCATAAACATTAAATATCGAAAAGAAAAACAAAAATTTGAAAATTCAAAACCCTAAAAAAGAGTTTGGAACCCTGGCAGAAGTAACGGCCCTGGGATGGGGCGTTACTTGTCTCTGACGGCCTTAGCTTGGGGCATCAGAGGAGTGACGGTCGCTGGCGGGACCGTCACTTAGTCTGCCAGTAGGGAATTTCTCCCCTGCATCCCCATGATTTCTCACTTTGGCCAAATGGCCTACAAGTGTTCCTAGTGGGTTCATAGACCCATTTCTACCCTTATCCCCCACATGCATTCATAAATAAAAACATAAAAATCAAAATTTTAAAAATTAGGGCGGAGGGCCTACCTCATGGTCGAGGACCTTCCTCTTCTTCTGCTCTGGTTCCTTGGGCTCCTCTGCACCCAAGGAGGCTTCGGTTGGTTCTTCCACGACCGTGGGGACCTCTTCCTCTTCCCTTGGCTCCCTTCCCCTCGGTTCTTCCTCCACGGGCGGCGGGGTGGTCTCTCATTCGAGCCGGCGGTGGAACCGCCTTATAGCCATCTTCTTTCCTCTCCCTCTCTTCTGAGGTGGTGGCTGCGGTGCCTCGTCGCCGGCCATTAGAGTGTGGAGATGGAGGTCGCCGGTGGGTTTTTTCTGGTTTGGCGTTTTGGTTGTTTGAGCATGAAATGAGACCGAACGGCCGTTCGGTTTGTTTTTTTTTGAAAACTCAGGAGAAGCGACGGTCTATCGTTAGACCGTCACATCATCCTGACGCCCCCCTCTAAGGCCGTCGCTTGTGACAGACTATTTTATTGAAGAATATGAACCGACTCGGTGTTGACGGACTAGGCTTAATCCGTTATTTTCATGTGACGCTCCTGAGTCAGGCCGTTATATGCTTGCAAGTTTCTTGATGAATGAATGGTCAAAATTAATGTTTAAACTTATCTCCATCATAAAAACATTTGATGAGTTTATCACATAAACAATGGTTATGCCTTAACTATTATCATAACTATCTTATTGGCTAACCTATCTTTCATGAAAGGAACTATGAACAGAAGGCACGCTTCGCCGTCCGTCAAGCAGGTAAGTCAGGTATTGTATCTCGTTCCCTTATCCCTTAATGCATTACTATATGTTATCTATGATATATGATCTCGAGAATCGGCTGGTCATTCAGGTGTCCTGGGATCTGATGTTCCCCTTAAACAAAAATGATGATGATCTAAGTTCACATGAATAATCATTGGATAGGCCGTTAGGTTGGAAAATTTAGGGATGATGGTTCTATCTTGCACGCCGTGGTCGAGGACCTTCCTCTTCTTCTGCTCTGGTTCCTTGGGCTCCTCTGCACCCAAGGAGGCTTCGGTTGGTTCTTCCACGACCGTGGGGACCTCTTCCTCTTCCCTTGGCTCCCTTCCCCTCGGTTCTTCCTACGCATGCATGCATCATACGCATTCTTTGAGCATTCATGAACTTCATTTGTTCAAGAGGTCTCATTGACGATGAACAGCTGTGTTCTTGATCCTGGATAAGGAGAATTATTCCACTCTGAATTTGAAGGTTTCCTTCTATTTGCTCGCTTGATCTGGTTGACTGAAGATTCTTGTCTGGAGTTTAGTCTCTTTCCTTTCCGTTGCCTCCGGCGGCCAGCCGTGTTTCCTTTCCTTAGTTAATTAAATCCTCCAGACTTGCATCCTTTGGTTAGCTATTTCCTTGTGATCAGTTTTGAAGTTTTTCCAGAAAATTCTTATCGCTTGTTGGTAAAGAACGGGTGTCGTTTACCTTAACGCCCTCTTTTTGATCCACTCCGCTTCATTTCCGCTTCATCTCCATGTTCCATTTCACTTTCGCTTCACTTCCGCTCGTTCCCCTGCAAAGAGGACGTTAAGGAGGGGCATCTGTTGACACCCGTTTTATACCCAATAAGTCGGGTCATCTCCTTATTCATTCAATATGATGCTCCGAGTTGTTCACTCTTCATTGAATTCCTTTTAATCAGTTGAAGCCTGTTTTCTGGGTCTCAATTCCTGGATTAGACCTGGTTCCTGGTGGCACTTCGTTCAAAAGCTTGGCAATCCCTCCATTCTATTTTCTTGAAAATCAATGATAATAACGGTCTGGACTAGGCGCGTCATTTCATAATAACGCATGAAGCCTAGGCCGTTACTCTTTGAAGAGTCCCAAGACTTAGGGCCTCGTTGTCCTTTGATAATAACGGTCTACTCCCTAGCTGTTGTTTCCTTATGACGCCCTATGCCCAGGCCGTTACTTACTTGCAGAGTCCTATTGTTTAGATCTTCTTCCCGTCGATCTTATCCTTTGGATAGGGTTGAAAATGACGGTAATTCCTTGGAGCGTTATTTCCAAGTGGCGGTCTATCGTGCAACCGTTACTTCCTTTAGAGAGTCCTGACAATTCAGGCCTTTTCTCTGCTACTCCGTGGACGAGATAGGGTTTTGGATTGGCATTATCTCCTTCAATTCTAATCCTCAGGACCTCTCGTTTGTTTCTTTGGACTCTTGTTGATATTATCCTCAAGGATTTGCTAAGGATTATCCTCCTTTCTTGGCTGATTTATCTTCAACTCGACCTGAGAGTTTGAGGGAGTCTATAAATAGAACCCTTGATTTCATGACCCGGAGGAGGAAGATTTGATTCACGACGAAGTGCTGCCAAATTCAGGAGCCATCTACATCCAGGAGGAGCTGCTTCCCATGTCCATCTTCCAAGTCAAGGGAGTAATTTTGGGTTTTAGCTTGTCAAGATCATCATCATTGTATGCTCAAGTTTCCCTTAGTTTTATCAATCCAAAGCATTGTCCCTCCTCTTCCTCCACGTTTTTCACTGTTGCTAAGCATACACATATCCTCCTAAACTTAAAAAACGCCCAGAGGGGTTAAAAAACCAACAACTCCCCGGTAATCCCCTCTCCTTTTGATGTTCTTAAGCTTTTCAAGGATTGATACTATACTTATGTTGAGGGCTAATTGAGGTTGTGTTGTTTCGCTTTCTACATTCTTGGCAGGTTTTACAGGATCCCTAGCACGAGGCCCACGCCTTCTAGTCGGCTGGAAGGGTTGGAGTTCAAAGAGTTCACATCTTTTCACTGCAGGTTATCTGACGGTCAGGTGCAGGAGCGTTATTTCCTTCTGGCGATCTATAGCACGACCGTTACTTCCAAGCGACGCATAGGGTTTGGACCGTTATTTTCAAGTTGATCTGCAGGCTTTTCTTGGTTTTCTCTCCCGTGGGCGGGTGTTTCATCCACCTACTTCCAAGGTATATTCGAGTCTTTGACTCGTGTTTACTTTGGTGGCAATCATGACTTTCCTTAGTGTTGGGCACTAGCTGTCTTTTTCATCAAATCTCTTTATTCCCCTTGATTGTTCCACCCCTAGCGGTGTGTTTTTATTTATCTTTGCTCCACGCCCCGGCGTGTGTTTTTGTTTTTTCCTTAGCGTAATTTGATTGAGATAGCATGCCCATGCTAGAGTTAGATTTGATTGCCTAGGTTCATGTTCACATGTGCATAGGTTGAGCTGATCTTTGGTAGTTTATTTATCATCTCGCCATATCATTTTTCAAAACCCTCACAATCAACAAAAAAAGAAAGAAGATAAGAAGAGATAGGTAAACAAACAATCAACAGTAACGGGCTAGGTCTGGTCTGTTACATGGCTTTAACGGTCGCTCAATAGACCGTTACATTAACTGGGCATGGACATTCATCTTAATTCAAACTCTTTGGTTAATTATCTACTAAATTATCCCTTTTTAAGTGTATTTATCCCTATACTTCGTGGATAACTTAAATAACCTTCTAGAATATGGGCCAAACTTATTAGGCTTCGTCCTTAAACCTATTGGGTTATAACTACTAAAGCTAGGTTAATTATTTAGCCTAGTTGGGCCTTATAATCCCAATATCTATTTACTAAGCTTTATAAATGCCTAATTCAATCTAGAAATTATTTATATAAATTTGGGTCACTACACTTTCGTTACCAAATTGGTGTCCTTGAATTCTCTTCCGAGTGACTTTAATCCATTTGTGATCTTCATGAGACGTGCGAACATCTCAGAGATATTCTCTTCCTCCTTCATAAGAAACAGCTCGTAGTCACGGATCAACATGTTCACCTTCATCTCCTTGACTTCTATGGTACCTTCTTAGATAAGCTTGAGCTTGTCCCACATTTCTTTTGCGTTGCTGCACATGGAGACACGAGCATACTCGTTAGGGTGAATAGCAGACTGAATAATGTTTAAAGCATTAAACTTCACAGTGGCTTTCTTAATACTATCATCATCCCACATATCCTCATCAGGGTGTAAAACATACGGACCATTCCTAATGACATTCCATATTTCATGACTTTGTGCACGTAGGAATACAGTCATCCTATTCTTCCAGTAAGGGTAGTTACTACCATCGAAGAAAGGTGGTCTATGTATAGAATGCCCTTCGGGCATTAACCCCTTGTTCAGATTGTTGGCCATTCCTAACATATCTCTCTAAACTGCTAGGTTTCTAGATGAAAACAGAGCCGAGGCTCTGATACCAATTGTTGGCCCAGTTAGGAGGTAATTGAGAGGGGGGTGAATTGATTGCCCACCCTTCTTGAAGAAATTTAGACTTAATTAAATCAAATCACAGATATGGTAAATAAACCTTAGATAAAGCTTGATTAGAATGTTTGAATGCAAAGCAAGCAAGCCCTCACACTTTCCAGCGCAGAAATATAATCACTCAGAGAACAATGTATGAGCGGACAGTTAATCCAACTCTCGTCTCACCTACTCACAGTCGTAGTACGAACGGATAGGAAATATCAACAACCACATAAAAGGAAAATCACGGCACAGTGATTTTTAGGTGGTTCGGACACACCAAGTGTCATCCTACGTCCACCCCTCTCACCTCGAGAGGATTTCAGTAAAACACGCTGCACGACGGTAACAACCACCACACACGGGCACGACGGCCCACACACGTAGGTTCTCGCACGACGACGAGAAACCCCACACACACTCGGAGCAAGATCCGAAATCGTCTAAAGAGAGAAAATAAGATGGAAATACAAAGCCTAGTCTGAGAATAAGAATCTAAGCACAAGATATAATAGCAAACATGATCTTCCCCATAAATCCTTAAACAAACTTGGAGATTAAAGAAGGTAGCACTAGAACGATGGAACCGAGGGATGGAAGAAGCCGGTGTTGAAGATATGAACGCCCAAAGTAGTGGATGAACAGGACAACGACGCGGCCTCCAAATCTTGGCTCGGGCTCGAGAGGGGACGACCTCGGCGTAGCCTTCCTTCACCTCCAGCAGAGTGCAAAGCTCCTTCTTCTCCTGTAAAAAGATGAACTCGTTAGAATGCTTAAGGGTATGTTCCGATCGGACCAAAGAGGCGGCCATATATACTCAAGAGAAAACATTCATTAAGACTGAAAAGCCCTTGCCAAAGCCTCTTCAACCCATATACAAAAGATGGTGGATGCTCTAAGGCCATTATTCTAAACAACCCAAGCAACCAGATCTAAGATAAATGGGTTCAAAATAGATCTAGAAATCCTGATCGGAACGCTCAGAAAAAGTGTCGACTCATAGAGTCGACTCTTTTTCACGAGTGTTCTGCAAGAACACATAAAAACAACACACGTGAAACCAGTGTCGACTCATTGAGTCGACACTTTTTACCAAGTGTTCTGGCCTGTGAAGTCCACAACATTCCTGGGGAAAAGTGTCGACTCTTGAGGTTGACACTTTTTCACGAAGGTTCTATTTTCACAAAAATGAATAAACTTACTTGAAAGTGTCGACTTTCAAAGTCGACACTTTTTCACGAGGCTTCTGCCTCTGCTAATTAACAGAACCCTAGTGAAAGTGTCGACTCTAGGAGTCGACACTTTCTACCAGCGTTAGAAAACTTAACGCAAAGCAGAAAAGGTACAAACATGACGACACTTTTCCTGACAGATAGAAAAGCTTGATAAAAACTTTGAAACTACTCAATTCATGAAACAAAGTATCAAGATCAATCAAATATATACTTATTACTTAGATAGCCATAACAAAACCTGATTTCAACCCAAATCAATCCATCCACATTGAAATCCAATTAGACATTTGCTCATACCATGGCCTTGAGTAATTGAGTGAAAATCTCCACAATGATCCTGCACTTTCCAATTTCCATTCATCTCAAACTTAAGGTTAGCAGTTGAAATTCTCAAGTCATTCCACATTAAGAGAATCAGTTAATGCATCCATTCAAACCAATGCAAAACGGCTATGCAATGTAATGCAATGAGGCACAACATCTGTGCAATTAAACTCATTCATCATATGACTTAAGCTCCTTATAACATGACTCAAGTTCTCAAGAATTCATTTTATCATTCAAACCCCACGTTCATCAAATATATATCAATGCAAATCATATTATCTGACACATGACATTTTCATACAAGATCTTCGTCAAAACAGTTCGGGGCACAACACATATGAGGCACACTCTATATATGGCCCAATAAACAAAAGACAACTTAGATAGAAATTTATATTTGATAGTTTTGCTGATGCCACTTGACGATCCCATCACTGAGATATTTTATGCTCATTTTTTGAAGGCTCCTGCTGTTCCGGCCAAAGTGACCTTGCCGGCCATGACCGTACAGATACCTCTTCCCCCCCCCCCCCCTTGGCGTAGACCCGTCGGTATTCCTACCTGTCCTGAGGCCCATAGCCCTGCAGTATCCAAAGGATTATATCACGATAGCGGGCTTGGAAATGCCAGTAGTGATTACCGGGTCTGACTAGCTGACCATGGCTCTGGAGCAGTAGCAACTCAGCATTGGTGAAGAATTACTTCATGGTGAGGAGGACATTCCTGCAATAGAAGTGGGAGAGATTATGGAAGGAGTAGTCGGGGTCTCCATGACTCTAGCCCTTGCCATTGAATCGGCATTGGCAGAAGCTGGACAAGCCGGAGAAGGTGACCAGCCACTCCCTATTGTTGAGGTTCATGCTGCAGTGCCCGTGGTAGAGGTTGGGAGAGAGATTGCCAATATTGACACTTACTCTGTTTCGTTAGCAGTCGGGGCCGGTCCAGATGCAGGTGTCATGCAAGACATGCCATCGTCGTCTTCAGAACTGGACGACGATATTTGGGCCACGGTCGACAGTCGTGTAGAATTTTACCTCCCCGATACGCCATCACTCAGTTTGCCGTCATCGAGCAACCTGATATGGCAATTTTTGGAGACGCTGAGGCAGACCGTGACAACTGTTGACACCTATTTTATGACTAATGAGTTGGGCCATCACCTTATTTATGTTTTTGATGTCCCGGATTATTCGCCGGTTGTTGGGCCACTTTTGGGTCATTTTGGGGCTTATTTTATGGGTCCCTCTCCCTGGTTGGGCCTAGCTCCTTCTTTTTCTCGCCATTTGGGCTTATTGGGCCTAGATAAGGGCTTATAAGGATTTTTTGTTGTGGATTTAATCCAAGATTTATTTGCCTTTATCTCTTTTGCCACGTCCCTTAGCCTTGCAGACCGCTAGGAGGCAGAGAGTCCAGTTCAGTTTCCTTGGTCTTATCTCTTTGTGGATGACTGGGCCTTGCGGTCTATCGGTTGATCATTTTTCCGAGCCTTGCAGTCTATCGCAAGACCGTTAGGGGAGACAAAGAGTCCTGCTCTGTCTGCTCTTCCTATCTTCGGCTATGATCGAATTAGAGCCCTTAGTTTGATGATTGCTCTCTGAGTGTTGATCCTCAGAAGCTTCTGTTTGTTTCTATGGACTCGTGGGAGTATTATCTTCGAGATTTATCTAAGTTCAGCCCTATTTTCATGTCATTGTCCCTCCAACTCAACCTAAGGTTTTGGGGGTCTATAAATAGAACCCTTGACTTCATGGCATGAGGAGGAGATTTCTGGAGCTAGCGTCGAAGTGTTGCCGCATCCTGGAGCAAGTACCAACCAGGGGGAGCTTGTGTCTGCGTCCTAGGGTCGTCTGGTCCAGGGAGTAGCCGGTTCTTAAGTTGTTTTTGTGTTCTTCTTCTCTTAGTTTTTGCCTTATTTGCATCATCATAGCATATTCCTTTTCTTCTTTCTCCACGTTCTTCTGCACTCACACCACGTTTTTAAACATCCTCCTACTATTTTCACGCCCCCACAGGGGTTAAAAACCACCAATCCCCCCAAGTATCCACCCTTCCTTTTATGCATATTAGTTTCATTGCATTATAGATACTACACCTTTCCAGGGCTAATTGGGTTGTTTCTTCTTGTGTTTACACTCTTTTGCAGGTCTATATAGCTCATTACATGAGGCCCAACTCTTTTGGACGGCCAGGGGGGTGGAGATTCAAGTTCCGCGTCACATTTCTCTGGGTGGGCTTAGCCGCCGTCGCCAGACCATTTGCCTCACCTTGCAGTCTATCGTCCGACCTTTTTTCTCTGCCTTGCGGTCGTCTCAGGACCATTTTTTGCGTCTACACCTGGTATTCTCTTCCGCGGGCGAGTGTGCTTCACTTGGCTTCTTTCCAAGGTACGTGGTGTAGTTTTTCTACATTGCTTGCTTTGGTGGCGATCACATCTTCTCTATTTGGGCATTGGTTATCATATTTTTCCATCTCTTTTCTTATTTTCTTTATTCTTTTAGTTGCTCCACACCCATAGTGTGTGTTTACTTTCCATCTTTGCTCCATGCCCACGGCGTGTGTTTAGTTCTTTCTATTTATTTACCTTTGCACTGTTGAGATGACATGCCCACATGCTCTATGCTTGATGTTATTGCTGGTTTGAGTTAGCACATATCACCGATCACACCTCCATATCTCACACACCTCATCACACCCACTTCATCACCACATAAAAACTTTCAACAACCTCTATTTTTTGGCGATCACGGTGGGACGTCTAGTGCCAATCGTGTTGAGTGATTGTTTGACCTCCTCTTAGTTGTTTTCCCCAGTTGCCCTTGTGTTTTCTTCGATTTTCCCATTTTATTCCCTATTGTTTCTACTCTCTGATTCCCTAGCGGTCTCCTCCCGGCCATTTTTGGCTTAAAAGCGGTCTAGCGATAGACCGTCTTATCTCCTTAGCGGTCCCCAGACGACTGTTTCTCCAGTCATAGGTACGCATCCCAAGGATTGCTCTTATTTCTATATTTTTGCCAATTCCTATTATTCATGGGTGCTATCTGGTCTCCTCCCTTGTTGTGGCATATATTTATATCATTGTTTGCATATTGTTTGTTACTTTTTAGGTTAGAAATTGCATGCACTCCGATGCACATAGGATCATTCATCTCTCATATCATAGTTGCATTCCTACCTTAATGTGTGATCCTCTTACCTCCATATTCTTTGGGGTCGACTAGGTGACCACATCCGGGACCTTTGTAAGTCCCCGTGAGCTGTAGATTCCCACACGGATGCCGGGCCGATTATACCCTTGTCACCCTGTGTCTAGGTTGCATAAGTGAGGGAGCGTTTACACCTAGAGTCAACCAAGTTCCCACTATCATTTCCCATTAAGAACCTATTTTTACAGAGGATATTTTATTCAAATCACTAAGGTTCTAAAGGAAAAACAAATAAAAATTTGTGCATCATCACAACTTGGTTGATCTTGATTGCTTCTCATCCCCTTCTTATTTGAATATTCCTCCTTTGTTGGGTCTTTTTGTCTGGTTACTTATTTCTGGTTGTTTGTGTTGTCTTCATTTGATAGGTGCCACATTGCATGTGGAGTTGCTTCAAGTCCATAGGTTCATCTCCTAGGGGTAATTCCTCCTTCATCTCCTATCTTAATCCTTTGTTCGATCCCACCATGTCTTCCTACGATTTCCATTCCCACGAGGACTCTCTTCCTCAAGGGCTCCTAGATGACCCGTCTAGGGTCATGCCACTTCGGTCTGGAGAAGGGTCTGACCCTCCTCCATCTTCTGCTGCAATAGAGGGCGGTCAGCCCTCTCTTTCAAATTCTTCCACCAATAATCCCGCAAGTCACATTCTTCAAATGATGACCCAGTTCGATCCGGCCCAACTTCAGGCCCTTTATCAGACCTTGCAGGGGTCAGTCGCCCCGTCTCCCACTACTTTACAAGGTCCATCCGCTACTTCCATCTCCCAATCTAGGGTTGATGGGCCCGGGGCTCCACCTGCTCCTATTGATCTTACCCCGATCCAACCCAGGGTCCTTCGCTTCTCCAATCTGGAGGCGGGCCAGTCCTCTGGTTTGGCCCATCAACCCCTTGATAAAGGGAAGACCACTCTTCCTTCATCTATCTAGATTGATCCTTACAGGTCCGTTCCCTCAGCGCCACAGGTCCTTATGGGCCCGGTCGATTTTGTTCGCCCTCAGCAAGGGGCGGCTCATGTTTATACAAATTCGAGTCATGCTTTAGCCCAATATCCTTCTTATGGGCCTCCCCCTCCTTCTGTTTATCCTTCGGCTCCTCGCCTTGAGCCCGCTCCTTTCACTCCACCTACTCCGTCTCGAGAGCAGGAACTCCTCGATAAGTGGGCTGCCCTGTAGCAACAACTCGACTTTCTTCAAAAGAGGGTCGGCCCATAGTCCTTGGCAGATGTTCCCGTTCCTAACTTTCACAATATTCGATTCCCTCCTCAATCCGAGCTCCCCACGTACCGTAAGTGTGACGGGAACAGTAACCCATATGTTCATGTGAGGGATTTCATGTATGAATCGGTGTAGTTCCAATATGATGATCGTCTCATGGCGTATTTGTTCAGTCGATCGCTAGATGGAGTCGCATTGGAGTGGCTTTATGCTTTGCCACTAGAAGATGCTGAGAGTTTTAAAATTGTCAAGGAGAAATTTATGCAGAGGTTCCAAGATCGGGTCGGCCCAGAGTACTCTTTCACAGATCTTGTTGTCGAGAAAGTGAAGACCGATGAGGACTTTGCTACCTATGCTGACAGATGGAGGCAGATGGCTACCCGTGTGCCCGGTCATATCCCGGAGGAGGAAAAGGTCAAGTTGCTTATTTCTAATGCTATGCCTACCTTCCACAAATACAATAGAAATCCTCAGGGGCCCGTCACCGAAAGAGTCCAAACCAACGAGCAAGTGCAAGCCGTTACCTTTCCTTTCCCCAACCAATCCGCTCCGCATCGCTTTCCCCAACCCCCACGTAACCCTCACTTCTCCACTCCCCAAAACACCCAACCTATTTTCTCCGCTCCACAAAATACCCAACCTGCCTTCCCCGCTCCACAAATTGCTCTCCCCGCTCCCCAGCAACCGCAACAACCCTCGCAATACCACAATGTCCCTCCACCTAATGGCTACACACCCAAACGCCCGGCTCCAAAGAGGGCGCAGTACCCTCCATTTCCTGAGTCTATCCCAGATATCTTCTCTGCTCCCATGTCCATTGGCGCCCTCCAACTTCCTCCGGAACGGCCTAATTGGAACCCGACCGTCGACCAGTCCAGATATTGCATGTTCCACCGACAGCCCGGGAATACAATAGAATGTTGCTTTCAGTTCTGGGATTTTGTTTATGATCTACATGAAGGGCACCGTATAGACTGGGATGAAATGCATAGAGTTATCACCAAAATCAAAGAAAAGAGAAGGCAAGCGCCGAGGCAGCAGGTGCAGCAGCAGGCACCGCAGTCATAGCCACATTAGCAGTAGCGTACGCAGGATCTAGGGATCCATCAAGACCCCATGCCGAATCATCCACTCCCTCTGCAGCACCAACCACCGACACCGGCTCAGGTCAACCTTGTTCAATGCCTGGCTCCTGACGTCAGGTGGTCTTATGATGATGAGTCTTCTATCCAATGGCTCATGACCTTCCACCATACCTACCGTAACCCTCCTCCACTTCCTACTCCCGTCATCCTCCTGTCGAACCATCAAGTCACCACCATTACACCACACGCGCCTGCTATTCTCCACAAACCCCTTATCCTACCACCTGCTTCCCCCATTGTCTCATCTGCCTTCACTCCCCCGCAAGCCCATATTTCACCCGTCCTTGCTACTCCGCAAGTGCCCACGACGTCTATTGTCACCACGGCACCGTCCAACCCTCCACCTGTCATCCTTCCAGCACAACCCATTACCACCACTACTACCCCCATTATCTCTACTACACCTACTCCTACTCCTCTTGTCCACCCCGTTGGGCCCATTCAGCCGCCCACCATGAGTCTATCAGATGCCGTGCCGGCCCAGAACCTTGCCCTGCGGAGCGGGCGTTTGTTCCATCGGAACTATCCTACCACTAGTGCATCCGCACCTGTCACGCCCCGACGCGGAATATCGGGACTGGCAGTAGAAACAATTAATGAAAATATGTTGATTTACAGACATGCTGTGCTAAGCTAAAGATCAACACAATATCATAAACAGAAATAACACCATAACTAAAATTTCATTTAAAGATCCACGTTACAATAACATAAACTCTCTTAAACAAACTTCCAACATAACATCCACTTGACAATATTACAATTTCTAATCTCAAAATTACAACTCTTTCAAACACACACAATCTAAACAAAACTAGACTGGCTTCACACGGCTTCTAACAGGTTCGCTCCGTGGCCATCACTCTTGCCCGTCCCCATCAGTCTGCGAATCCTCACCTGAGCTACCTGAAAGAGGGGAACAACTAGCTGAGCAAATGCTCAGTAGGTAATAACATGCAAGTTTAAATAATTAACTAATTAAATATATTTTTAAGTGCGAAAATAAAGAGCGAAATGAAATGACAAAGTAATAGAATAAAGAGAAGGCGATACCATGATGTAACTGGAAATTGGCCAACAAGAAATAACTAACCAAGTCAAGAAAAATTCAAGTAATAGATTATTGTCGTAGACATCACGCTAGTCATGCACTCGGTGCAATGCCTCACCATCACATTCAAACTCCCCGGGGCACAAGTACTTTTCGGGCGCTCCTCCCAGGACCAGACCGGGCCCTTATGATGCGTTGGCATTGGTTTAATGGATCCAAGATCCCAAGTATGTCTAGACTTTAATCAAGTTAAATGTCCAATATGACAAGGTATATAACTTACCTCGGAGAATTCCAAGGGTAAGTCGAAGAGATATTCTGACCAGAAAGTTCAAATTATCAAGAATCGATAGGTCCTTGGATTCTAACATAAACAACCACGGAAATCATTTTCTGGAAGATACACGGTCCATATCGGGCTGTTCAAATAAATGGACGGTCGATAATGGGCCGCTCAATAAATGGACGGTCGATAATGGGCTGCTCATGGCCAGAAGGGTTGGAAGCCCAAGAATAAGGTAAACGGGCCTTATAGGGCCTCTCAAGGGATGAACGGTCCACTAAGATGCGCTTGAGTACATGGACGGTCCAAATCAGTCCGTTCAAAACTGGGCCTAACTAGAAGACTAGACATCAACCCAAAAATGGGCTCCGGGCTACCATAAGTGGGGCAGAACTGAACCAATGTCCAGCCCACTCTCCACTAGTCAGCCTAGGGCTTATTGGGTCGATCAAATCATGATTTGGTCGAAGGTAGAACAAGGTTAATTGACCAATGTAAGTGGCACTTGGCCAGGGATGCACGGTTCATACCAGTCCACCCAATAGGATAAGCGGTCCCTTTTGGGCCGTTCAGGTCTTAGGGGGGTCCAAGTTGAGCCGTGACTCCTAACATGACAATCCAAGCGGTTTGATCACGTAAACAGGTTCAGGTCTTGGTGGTACAACCTACTCGACGTCCTAGTGGGAATCCCAGGCTTGCAGGGGCTTACGGAGGTCCCGTAATGAAGGTCCTAGTCTGAAAGAAGGAGTATCCGGCGGAGAGTCCCAACCATTACAAGGAAATGAGGCTGTCAAATCATCGAAAACCAAGTATAGCGGTTAGCCAATCCTATCGGAGTAGAATGACTGTCAATCAATCTTAATAGCATGGTTTAAGAAATCATGTTGAACTTAATATATTGAAATAGGTTAAGGCCATGATGAATCAAGTGAAGACAACTAGCAACAATTCATAATTGTTTACTTCCAAGAGTTCCAGTTATCATGTGGGTTGTTAACCTACCATTAGCCACTAACCTACTAAGATAAATCATGCTTAAGTGAAGAAATAAGCAGTTCTGTGTAGTTGGGCGGTTCATGCAGAGCCGCTCACAGGCCTCGGCGGTCGCCCGATAGGCCGTTCACACCCCTTCAGGTCCAAAGGGCTGCTAGGGTTGAGCGATCTGTAGGGTACCGCTGGAGAAGATGAGCGGTCCGAGACTGGCCGCTTGAAGAAAAGGGCGGTTAGGGTGTTGCCGCGAAATATACAAAAGCGATCGAAGATAAACATATGAACGGTCAAGAACCGGCCGCCTATAGAGTATGGGCGGTCTATCGAGAGGCCGCGCAAGTCAGATCAGTCTACCGCCCCTTCGCCTTGCCCGTCTCCGGCGGGGTTGGCTAGGGTTAGCAATAATAACTAAATACGCACAATATAGCATGAAAATTAGGGCTTTTATAGTCAATAGAACGAGCATGAAAAATTATATAAGATAGCATGATCAATTGGACGTTTAGTGCCAGAAATCCCTACTTAAATCGAGATGGAACATAGTTAACCCTAGTTCTAGCATGCTTCTACTAAAACCCGAAATCCTAGCCGGATACTAGATAAAATTTAGGGATTTCTAGACCAATGGAAAGAGGACAAAATGACGCTTCTATCCATATATAATAGTTAGGGTTTGGCTTGCTATCACCTACCTTAATCAATGGATGAAGGAAGAAGAGGGAAGCCGATCGCTCTAGGTACACACCGCCGGTAATCGTCAAAATTCTCCCTCAATCGAGCTCCTCTCCGGCCGCCACAGAAACTAAGCGATTCTAGGGTGGCCAAGGGTTATTTTTATAGGTCCAATTGCATTCTAGAGGGTTACGTCGCGGAGATAACAGTCCACAAACTCGGTTGTGCGCGAATCGCGCAGATTAGGGCACCGCCGCCGTTCTCATCCGAAATATGTTCTCTAGGGTTAGGGTTTTGAAGATCAATCAGAAAGGAAAAGATGAGATGATCCTAGCCATTCTTTTGAATCTGGTTTGAGCTTAAATGATCGGGTATTGGGCTTGACTTTCATGATTTAATGTCCGATTAGGCCAAGTGTGGTTTTGGGCCTTAATCTGCTAATTCGGCTTGTTTACGAATTTCATTTGGGTTGGTCATAGAAGATAATTTTACTTAATGTTTCATCCTCTACAAGATTCTAATTTTTATAGATTTTTATAAAATAGTCATAATTTTACTTATCCTATTTCTTAAGGAATTTCTTATTAATTTTTTTGAAATTTTATTCCTTAATAAATCAGGGTGCTACACCCTCCCCCACTTTAAAAGAATTTGGTCCTCCAAATTCACATCACTTACGGAAATGGGGCGTGAGAAAACTCACCTAGAATAAGTTGGGATATTGCTTCCGTATGGTATCTTCTGATTCCCAAGTAGCCTCTTCAGTTCCACGCCGACTCCATTGCACTTTAACCATGGGTATGGAATGATTCCTGAGTTGTTGCTGCTTACGATATAAAATCTTGATTGGTCTTTCTTCATAAGTCAAATCTTCCTTCAGCTTCAAATCCGCATGTTGAATGACATGAGTGGGGTCATACACATATTGCCGCACCATTGACACATGGAAGACATTATGTACTCCCGATAACTGAGGTGCTAGTGCTAAACGGTAAGCAACCTCCCCCACTCTTTCCAGAATTTCGAATGGGCCAACATATCTTGGACTTAGCTTGCCTTGAATGCCAAATTTTCGAATCCCTCTCATGGGAGAAACCTTCAGAAACACGTGCTCACCGATCTGAAATTCTAAGGCTCTTCTTCTGTTGTCAACATAGCTCTTCTATCTTGATTGTGCTACTTGCAACCGATCTCTGATAATATGAATATTCTTGGATGATTCAGAAATGAGATCTGATCCCAGCCATTGCTTCTCTCCTACCTCATCCCAACATAATGGGGATCGACAACTTCTTCCATACAAGGCTTCAAACGGAGCCATCTGAATGCTGGACTAATAATTGTTATTGTAGGTGAATTCAATCAAAGCCAAGTGATCACTCCAACCACCTCCAAAATCAATCATGCAGGCTCTAAGCATGTCTTCCACTATCTAGTTGGTTCTTTCAGTCTGTCCTTCTGTCTGTGGATGAAAAGTAGTATTGAAATTCAGACGGGTTCCCAATGATTCTTGCAATCCCTTCCAAAAATGTGAAGTGAATCTGGAGTCTCTATCCGACACAATGCTGACTAGAATACAATGGAGTCTTACAACTTCTTTCATATATAAAGCAGCTAAGACATCAACTGTCCACTTCGACTTAATGGACAAGAAATGAGCAGACTTTGTCAATCTGTCACTAATAACCCATATTGCATCAAATCCACTACGAGTCTTGGGTAGACCCATAAAAAAATCCATGCCAATACTCTCCCACTTCCATTGAGGTATATCAAGTGATTTCAATTTCCCTGCAGGTCTAAAGTGCTCAGCCTTAACATGCTGACATATCAAACATCTACTTACAAATTCTGCAATTTCCTTTTTCATATTCGGCCACCAAAAGGATCTTTTCAAGTCCTTAAACATCTTGGTACCTCCCAGATGAATGGTGTATCTGGATTTATGAGCTTCTTCGAGAATCTTGTTCTTTATTTCAGCTACATCTGGCACACAGGTCCTTCCTTGAAACAACAATCTGCCATCGTCAGCTACCATGAAATCAGGTCTGTTACTCAAACTCCCCTTGATCTCTACCAACTCTGGGTCATTATCTTGCAAAGGCTTGATTTCTATCAAGATTTCTAGTCTAAGTTGAATCTGAGCAATCGTAATCCGATCCTTGTCAACATTAAGATCCAAACTAGTTAACTGCTCCAACAGTCTCCATTCTTGCAACATAAGATGTGACAACTTAGCTATTGGCTTGCGGCTCAAGGCATCGCCACTACATTCCCTTTTCCAAGATGATATTCAATACAGAAGTCAAAGTCCTTTAGATACTCTAGCCATCTTCTCTGCCTCATATTGAGTTCCTTCTGAGAAAATGAATACTTTAGACTCTTATGATCTGAGAACACCTTAAATGTCTCTCCATACAAGTAGTGCCTCCAAATATTCAAGGCAAACACCACAGCTACAAGCTCCAAATCATGAATGGGATAGTTCTCTTCATGCGTCCTTAACTGCCTAGAAGAATAGGCTATCACTTTCCCGTGCTGCATGAGCACACAACCTAGACCAATGCCTGAAGCATCAGTATATACCACAAAATCTCCTTCTCAAAATGGTAAAGCCAAAACAGGGGCAGTAATTAAACACTCTTTCAAGGTGTGAAAGCTTCTCTCGTAATCCTCTGACAAATCAAATTTGTTCTCCTTGCGGGTTAATCTTGTTAAGGGCACCGCAATCTTGGAGAAATCCTTAATAAACCTTCGGTAATAACCTACTAGGCCTAGGAAACTTCTAACTTCAGTTACATTAGTAGGCCTATTCCAATTCTTCCCTGCCTCCACCTTCGAAGGGTCAACAGAAATACCTTCCTTTGAAATAATATGCCCTAGAAAGGACACCTCTTGCAATCAGAATTCACACTTACTAAACTTGGCGTATAGCTGATGATCTCTCCATATTTGCAACGCCATTCTCAAGTGTTCAACCAGCTCCTCCTTACTCTTAGAATAAATCAAGATGTCATCAATAAACACAACGACCCACTGGTCAAGATAGGGTCGGAACACATTGTTCATCAGCTGCATGAATGCTGCAGGAGTATTTGTTAGACCAAAAGACATTACTACAAATTCAAAATGCCCATACCTTCTATGAAAGGCTATCTTATAGATATCTTCATCCTTGATCCACAACTGATGGTATCCTGATCGAAAATCAATCTCAGAAAAATACTGAGCTCCTGCTATCTGGTCAAATAATTCATCAATTCTCGACAATGGGTACTTATTCTTTATAGTCAGCTGGTTCAATTGCCGATAATCTATGCACAACCTCATTGAACCATCCTTCTTCCGGATAAATAATACTAGGGCTCCCCACGGGGATGTACTTGGACGAATGAACCCCTTCTCTAGTAATTCCATTAACTATTGCTTCAATTCCCTCAGCTCCGCAGGGGACATACGATAAGGAGCTTTAGAAACAGGGGTCGCGCCAGGAACTAAATCAATAGAGAAGATAACCTCTCTTTCTTGCAGAAGTCCCGGCAATTCCTTAGGAAAGACATCTGGAAAGTCTCGGACAACAGGAATGTCCTTAACCTCGATCTTCTTCTCAGGGGTCACATAAACAAAGGCTAGAAAAGCCTGACATCCCTTCCTCATCAACTTATCAGCTCGAAGGGCCGAAATAAGTGGCACGGACTTATGGTGCCTAACCCCTATAAAAGAAAGTCCAGGGTGTCCAGAAAAAGACACAGAACTCAAACTGCAATGAATATTGGCCTCATACTTAGCCAACCAATCCGCTCCTAGAATTACATCATAATCTTTCATATCCATGCAAACTAAATCAGCTGGCAAGTTCTGTTCATTAATCATAACCTTACTAGAAGGATAGAAATACTTAATTGCTGAACTGGAACCAATAGGGGTTGAAATCTCTAACGGGGAATTCATCAAGACCGACTTCACAGTAAAAGACTTAGAAAATTTCTGAGAAACAAAAGAATGAGTGGCACCGGTATCAAAGAGAACGAATGCTGGCTTATCATGAATAGTAAGAGTACCTTCAACGAGTCCACCCTCCTCGGTGGTTCCGACATCATCTTCCTGTAGGGCTTGGAGCTTGCCCTGCTACTTCTTGTTCCCTTGCGGCCTAGCCGGGGTAGCTTGATCTGACAAAAGGGGACACATAGGAATACGATGGTCCCTACTACCACAACGCAAACAGGCACCCAGCTTGCACCGGCACTCTTCCATCTTGTGACCTGGACAGTCACAATACTTGCACACGCCCTTAAATAGCACAATCGAGCCAGGCTTCTTGTCTTCATTCTTCGGCATTTTGTTCTTCCACGATCCAAACCCGCCATTTGGTCTCTTCTTGCCATTACCGGGTTTGACACTCCCGGATCCAGTAGACTGTTCCTTCTTAACATTCTTTCCATGGATTTTCTCTGTCATCTCTAAAGTGTCTTCCAAGACTTGAGCTTTCCTTACCATCTCTACATATGTCTGAATTTCCAATGACGCCAATTGGTTAATATATTGTAACTTCAGCCCGTTGAGCAAACGCTTGGCCTTCATCTTCTCTATAGATATCAAGTGGGTGGCATAACGAGATAACCTAGAGAACTGAGCTTCATACTCGGCTACTGAAAGATCCCACTGCTTCAAAGCAGCAAACTCAGCCGCTTTCTTTTCTTGTATTCTATCAGAAAAATATTTACTGTTAAAGAGTTCCTTGAACTCCTTCCATGAAACTTGCCTATCTCCGAGGGTAGCCTTCACCGCATCCCACCATGTTCTCGAATCACGCTCAAACTGGAAGGTCATTAAAAGAACACGCTCCGGGTCACTGCACTGCATTACTTCGAAGATCCTCTCCATCTCCTTTAGCCAGTGCTCGGCTTCATCGAGGTCGGTCGAGCCTACAAAACGTGGGGGATTCATCCCACGAAAGTTCTAGTGAAGATCGCCAGCTCCATGGTTCGCCGCTCCTCCTTGGGCCACTTGCTGCAAGGCCCGAGTAAGTCCTTGAACAGTTCGATGCATGTCTCGCCATTGCGCACGTTCGGCTTCCATTAGAACGTCCTACACGTAGAATAAATTATTTATGATCATTTAGAAAGAATAGATTTTGAATTAAGTTATTATCTCAACCCAAGTCTCTACCCAAATCCCACTAGGTTGGATCTTAGACTTATAGCAAGGCTATAGGTCCTACGACATTACTTAGAATCCTAGAACTTAGAAAACCTAGAAATATTAGAAACCTAGGCTCTGATACCACCAAACTGTCACGTCCTGACGAGGAATATCGGGACTGACAGTAGAAACAATTAATGAAAATATGTTGATTTACAGACATGCTATGATAAGCTAAAGATCAACATAATATCATAAACAGAAATAACTCCATATCTAAAATTTCATTTAAAGATCCACATTACAATCACATAAACTCTCTTAAACAAACTTCCAACAAAACATCCACTTGACAATATTACAATTTCTAATCTCGAAATTACAACTCTTTCAAACACACACAATCTAAACATAACTAGACACAACAACTATGACTGGCTTCACACGGCTTCTAACAGGTTCGCTCCGTGGCCAATACTCTTGCCCGTCCCCATCAGTCTGCGAATCCTCACCTGAGCTACCTGAAAGAGGGGAACAACTGGGTGAGCGAATGCTCAGTAGGTAATAATAGGCAAGTTTAAATAATTAACCAATGAATTGTATTTTTAAGTGTAAAAATAAAGAGCGAAATGAAATGACAAAGTAATAGAATAAAGAGAAGGCGATACCATGATGTAACTGGAAATTGGCCAACAAGAAAGAACTAACAATTAAGAAAAATTTCAGTAATAGATTATTGTCGTAGACATCACGCTAGTCATGCACTCGGTGCAATGCCTCACCATGTCATTCAAACTCCCCGGGGCACAAGTACTTTTCAGGCGCTCCTCCCAAGACCAGACTGTGCCCTTATGATGCGTTGGCATTAGTTTAATGGATCCAAGATCCCAAGTATGTCTAGACTTTAATCAAGTTAAATGTCCAATATGACAAGGTATAGAACTTACCTCGGAGAATTCCAAGGGTAAGTCGAAGAGATATTCTGACCAGAAAGTTCAAATTATTAAGAACCGACAAGTCCTTGGATTCAAACATAAACAACCATTGAAATCATTTTCTAAAAGATACATGGTCCATATCGGGCCGTTCAAATAAATGGATGGCCAATAATGGGCCGCTCAATAAATGGATGGTCGATAATGGGCCGCTCATGGCCAGAAGGGCTGGAAGACCAAGAACAAGGTAAACGAGCCTTATAGGGCCGCTCAATGGATGAACGGTCCACTAAGATCCGCTCAAGTACATGGACTATCCAAATCAGTCCGTTCAAAACTGGGCCTAACTAGAAGACTAGACATCAACCCAAAAATGGGCTCTTGGCTACCATAAGTGGGGCAGAACTGAACCAGTGTCCAGCCCACTCTCCACTGGTCTGCCTAGGGCTTCTTGGGTCGATCAAATCATTATTTGGTCAAAGGTAGAACAAGGTTAATCGACCAAAGTAAGTGGCACTTGGCCAGGGATGCACGGTTCATACTATTGGGTCCCGTAGTGCAGAAACACGGATCTAGAGGGAGGGTGAATAGATCCTTCTACTAAAAACTATGTCCAATTAAAAACACAACTAGCGCACAACGGAATTAACAAGATTGATAAGATTGAGGAATTTAATCTAAACAGATTTAAACTTAATTCACTCAATCTCACCGAGCTCAATGATTGCATAAACAGATAAGATAGTGAAGCACACAATCACAAAGATTAAACTACAAGACATGGGGATTTTTTTGGTGGTTCGGGACCACGACGGGTTCCCTACATCCACCCCTCACCAAACCGGTGAGGCTTTACTGCTGTAAAAATAGCCCGGGGAGAAATCCCCACACACACACAGAGCCAAGCTCCAACACACACACGTAGGGCGATGCCTACACAACCACACACGGGGAACGCACCCCAAAATACGTCCAAGCATACACACGGATATACTCCGCATAAATCGACGCACACATGTCAATAAAAACACTCGGAGAACCCTTTCTTCGAACACCCACACAGTATTTTTTCAGATGTATATGGAACGAAGACATATATATGCTATGACCCCCCAAACAAATTCTGTAGATGGAAACTAGAAAGATGCATCAAGAATAAAGCTCCCCCTTCTTCAACAACATCTAGTTCTCCTTGACTCATTGATGAATGTTCACGATTTCAACATCATCTTCTTTCTCTTCTCGAGGTGCTCCTCTTTTCCTTCTTCCATTCTCTTCTTCACCTGAAAGAATAGATAGAAATAATAAGCCCAAGCTTTAAGCTAATCTCTAACAAGAATATGTAAATGAATGGTTTAGAGATCCCCCTCTTTATCTTCAACCAAGCTTTGAGATAAGGTGGAAAGGTGCTCTAGAGATCATGAACCAGGGAGTGGAAGTCGCTACCGCTGCAGATTCTACCATCTTAACAGTAGTTGGTGGAGACTAGCTACAACCGCCCTTCATTCTGCACTCAAGGTCGTAGAGATGATCTCTTGCAACCTTCTCTTCCTCCTCCAGCAAATGCACACGCCCCTCCTTTAGCTTTTACACCCAGATCGTTTGGAGACTTGGAAGGAGCCCTCTTCCTTTCACTTTCACGCCCAAAACGTTGTGGAAGAAGCCTTGGAGCTGCAGCAGCGTCCCTGCACTCACAAGGGTTAGAACAAGAGAAAATATTTCAGATCTAACATCTTTATTAGGGTTTGTGACCCAATGAGTCAGTTTTTATGCTTCCAGATCGGTCAAGGGACACCGTAGGGACTAGATCCACAAATTAGGGAGTGATTTGAGGCAGAAGGACCAGACTCTTTTGACTTCTTGGCCGAGGACGTGAAAGTCAAAAATCACGGCTGCACAGTGGTGTCAACACCAGGCCCATGGCCATAGCAGAAAGCTGCCGGCCAAGGCAACCCACAGATGGTGTCGACACCAGGTGTCGAAACCAGGATATGGCCTTTAGCAGAAAATTACTGGCCAGAGGATGGTGTCGACATCTGATGTCGACACCAGGACAAGGCCTATAGCAGAAAACTGCTGGCCAGTACAAAAACAAATGGGTGTCGACACCAGGTGTCGACACCAGGCTTCTGACAGAAGAAAAAATAAAATGGCAGAACATAGAGAAACTGGTGTCGACACCAGGTGTCGACACCAAGCAACTGTGAACTCAAAAATGCCCGATGAACTAGAAATATAACCGAACAACCTCACCGGGGTTTTGCCATTTTGAGTTGGGTATTAGAAGTCCTTCTTACCTACAAGAACACCTCAAGAAGGTTAAATTTGTATTGGCATTCATAGGACAAATCCACTCATGCATTTCTCATTAAGTCAGGAATTTATGAATGATGAAAGAAACTCAACCTTGTGGCTTTTACCAAGTTCTTACCTGCGGGATGGAAAGGAATATATATATGAACTCCATTGACCATCCATGAGGAGTTTATGGACATGTCAGCACATATAACTGAGTGCATATATTTATCAATCCGAACGACTTTGTAATGTGGCCTTGTGAAGGACGTACACAAGTGGCAGTGTTTTCCTCAACCCACGGGTTTCCAATAACCATTTACAAATGTGTCAGAAGAGTATAGCATCACTCCAATAAGTTTGCCATGGATCGGCAAGTCCAAATGGTGAGATTATACCAACTCCACATGACAATGATATCAACACTTCAACACAAAGTTATGTAGGAATTCTAATCATAAACCAACAATGAATCATGAACATTCCCATTTCATAAACCATGAACTCATCGAATCAATCTGATTAAATCATTAAGCCATTTAGCAATATTGCATTTGACATCATTAAAACTCTTTGAGCCATACATCATTACCTTGGGGGTAAACAATGGTATTTGCATCTCAATCATTCATTTAGCATTACCAAAGAACACATGCATAACATGAGGCTCAATATGACATTTATCCCAGCATGTTTTTCACAAAAGATTTCTCATTGAGTACAAAGCAATCTTACCAAGTGTATATACAATGTATATGCAATGTGCTAACATCAAAGCACATATGAGCCTTCTAGAGTCACAAATACATCCACATGATTATATCACAATAACACCATTTTGTAATCATCTCCACAACCATTTCATACTTCATAGTAAGAGGATAAGGAGTTCACGCACATGAAGACATGAATAACCATTCAAACACAAGGCCAAGCAACAAAGTCATTTTGTAAGCATCAAAATCACATACACAACAATCTCTCCCATTTTGATGATGATAAAATGTTATGCTATGATGCTCTCTCCCTCTTTGACATAATTAGAAATGGGGATCATGATGGGGAATCCATGACGGCAGCAACACCAAAAACAAATTTTTTTTTGTTGTTTATTGACAAGAACCGACGGACAATGGGGTTAAAAAAGAGAAACAATATGCACAATATGCATGAACTAATTTCACAACTTGGAAATGCAAGTGTAGACAATATGGACATGCAGACTGCAAGTAAAATGATCCAATATGATTGATCATAGGCAAATAGATATATATATATATATGCAATATAACTCCCCCATTTTATTTAGAGTGAAGGGATAGGTGTACGAAAAGTGCAGGTGAGTCAGTAAGATCAGAGTGCTCATGATTACACCTAGAGGAGTGTGCAGATATATAGGAGAAGATATACAGCAGGTCATGCAGTTAATTAAGTTTTCAGAATACATATCAAATCAAATTACCATGTGTAAGTGAGTAACATGAGAATGAATATTAGCCATATGGATAACCAGATTTTCAATTAAACACGATAATAATTGCACAGACTACATTTCAATCTAGAGAGCAACGTATTGGAGGCTTCGCTCTGCCTCAATCAAATTTATCATCCGAAATTTTCACACTGACAATCTGAATTTTTTAAGAATGATCAGGTTCAAATAATTCATTTTTACGCGAGAAGACACATGGAGCTCATGCCAGAATCCTCGGTTACTCAGAATATTGAACTATTTCACCTCATTTTGAACAGAGGTACTTTAGTCAACACTTTTCTGAAATGAACCACATCACGTCTCAGGTGACATGTGCCCACTTTAATTAGTGAGACTAAGCATTGCTCTGCCTTTCATTGTAACCACTTTTTTGCATGCGGAGGCAGGTAACTTTTTCCTCAACTGTCTCTTTATCATTTATGCAGCAAGTTAAATTACTTTAGAGTGCTGGAATGAAATTTCTATATCCTTATGAATAACTCTCGATTTCACATTATAGTACATGAAGTGTGCGAATTTGATTTAACATGTATGGAGAAAAATTAACTTAAAACAAGATAGTGCAGCTCCCCTATGTAAATGCAACGAGCATAAAATGCTCCCCCTGAGAGTTTGACATGAAGCACACTTGTTAAGACCCAGATGCAACATTATTTAACAATGGAGTGTTCGGTCTTAGAAGTTTTAAGGAAGGGGTTGAATAGCATATAATAACATGCAAGCACACAATGGGAGTATATGCAATATGCAATGCAAAATGAAAAGGTATGCAATTTCAGTTCTTGAAATGTTGGCCCCAAAGATATGATGCCATTGTTAAAAGTATTCATTTTGGCATTTATGCAACATGAAATGTTCAGAATGATGTATTTCAAAAATATGCACTATATGCATGCTGAAAATGCCAACTATGCAACAAGACACACGATAAGCCTCATCTTCCAAAAGTATTATGTGAATGATATGTAGAAAATGATATGCAAATATGTAATGTGATGCAAGAGTTTAGATTTCACATGACAACTCTATATGCATCTAATGTAACTAATGCATGACATGCAATTTTTTTTTAAATGTGAGAACACCATTTTATTTGGAATGAGAATTCAGAAAATTCATTCAAAGCATCAAAATCATCACATGTGAACTTTTCCTTGAAATTTTCTTTGCTTTTATCCAAAAGGATGAGTAGTATTTAAGTAAGGACCACGGAACATTGATCAAATTCAGTCTTCAAAATGTTCAGCCACAGAATAACATCATCATGCTGAGAGAATGGAAAAACATCAATCTCAAAATTTTCAGCTTGTAAGACTCCCCATTAATCAATGCATGATTTCAAAAATTCAGTTAAGTTTGATGCCATATGCATAGATGATTCATGGTACCGGGCGGAGGCACATTCTCACGCATGGTGATAGCTTTGAGACAGGCTTGACCTGCCCTTCCACATGTCACCATTTTATATACCATGTAGTCATTGAAATGATGATCAGAAAAATGTAATACATTCCCATATGACATCGGGGGTTTAGCAAACACATGAGCATTGAATGATAGTGTAAAATTCATCTAGAACCAACCATTCAATTTTTCGAATTCTGGTACGAGGCGGAGATTTTGGTCCGAAGGCCCAGCTCTCGTAAAGTGATGCCTTTTTGATAGGTCTAACCTACCATTCCAGCAACACATTTTGATATACCAGAAATTTCAGATGGTTTCACACATACACAAGCAATTCCACTTGAAAAAGGCATTCAACGGCTACATTCTCATATATACTTCTCATATTTTTCAATTCTTTTCAGTCAAGCATTCATTTTCCACATTGTCAAAAGCAACCAAAGGGTATTCAAAATTTCATAATCACTATCTGTCAAGAGATGGCATTGGCATCAAGACCAAAGAACTTCAACCAAACACTTTATTTTCTCACCTTTGCCTTGAGTTACCTTTATTGACATCCTCAAATTCTTCGCTTTATTCCCCTTGCTATCTTTTTCATCAAGAAGCTCCAAATTCCAATGGAAGTAGATCAAATCTGGCGTTGAAGTCCTCTTGAGCTCCTTTCTTTCTCTCCTGTAAGAAATAGAACGATATCAGCCAAAAGAGTTCCCTTGAAACCCCAAATTTGTATTTTATAAATAGCAGCAAATAAGGATATGACAAGACCAAGAACCCCATGCCAAAACCCTTCCAAAACTCCTTTAGAATATGAAGAGAAACCATAAGGGTAATGGGGTAAAAGCTCAACCCAATCGGACCTCAAGATGGGTATTTCGAAACCTAATATGCAGACCCGTTCTGGGTCTGCCAGACTAGGTGTCGACACCAACTTCAGCAAGTTCTGTCCCTAACAAAAAAACACACCCAGTGTGTAGGTGTCGACACCTGGTGTCGACACCAACTTAGAAAGCATGCAAAACTACCTAAGATAGTTAATCTGAGTCCAGAAATGCTATACATGAATTAAACTCAATATAGGCACATGGAGATACATTCAAACGTTAAATTCTTACCATGATTTCAAGGGTTGATGGTCACAATCAAACCTGCACTTTAAAGATCTCAATTCATGTCAATATTAAGCCAATGCATATGAAGAAACTAACTTCAAGGTTTTTCATCACATAAGACTCTCTCTCTCAACCTGCAATATCAGACACTCAATTTCATATCAATCTCAATTCAATACAAGTGAGAAAGCCAATTTCAGTGCTTTTCTTCTACAAGACAATCTCCTATGAGCTGCAAGTAAGTATGATGAGTTGCAGCTATCAATACAAGTGATTCACTCAAGCTGACATGAGTTCAAAGTTCATTTCAGAAATTTCAAGTTTAGTCCAATAATGTAAAGAGTCAAGTCTATGCATATAATGCACAAGACTAAGCACATGAAGTACCAAGGTCTGTCCATGTGTAGCACAGGTCAATGCACATAAAACACACAAGACTGCCTCTTCAACCAAATCAGTATCAATTCAAGGACAAACCCATGTTCACCAAGGCATCACACTAGAGCTGGCCAAGTCGACTTTAAGCCTTCCTCTTGGCCTCAAGGTAATCCTACAACAAGAGTTCTCATTCAATAGTTTTGGGTACCCAAGCCTTCTTGGGTCCCGAATGGTTAGTTACACCTCTAGTGGGTGTCTTCCACAATCTTTGGACATACATATCATCAAAATACATTAAGGAGTAATCATGCATGGTATGCCCAAACTCCCCACAATAATGACAACAACTAAAAATCTTCGGATTTTTCTTGTAAGAGTGAGCATGGAATTTCTGTGGGTTTGTAGTGATGTTATCATTTTTTAACCTAAAACAATTGTTCATCCTGTGACCGAACTTTTCACAATGAAAATAGTTCAATGGAGTAAATCTTTCAAATGGTCTTCTTGCATGAACATAAGAGTTATCAAAAGTTCTTTTTGTGTTCAAGAACTTTCTTGGCTTTGTGAAGCCATTCATTTTCTTGCATGCTTCAAGATCTTCAGATTTCATCAAAAGGCAATCATGCATCATATGACCAAGTTCACCACAATAAAAATAAGAGATTTTCTTTGTGGATGCATGTGTGTGTGCAACATGATTTTTCTTGGCATTCATCGTGACACCAACAACATTTTTAGCCTTTTGATGTAGGTTTTGTTTCTTTTTTAGATTTTCATTTGATCTCTTTGTTGTTTGAGGAGCAGATTGATTTGGAGACCCATTTGGTGTGCTGGCTATGTTTGCACTATGGACAAATGATGTATAAACTTTATTTTTAAAATTCTTTTTGTTCACAGGATTATAGCACAGCCCCTCTCTTTGAAAATTCACCTTAGTCCCCAATATCATGTTCAAATTCTCTTTCCCATTTATAAACTTAGACAAGGATGTATCCAGGTCAACAATTTCAGATTCAAGGGATGCAATGTGCAATTCATAGTTAGCTATTTTTTGTTCAAGCACATGCATTTTATTAGATTCATCAACAATCACAGATTTCCCTTTTTCAAGATTTTTAAGATTTTTCAATTTACTTTCAAGCAGGGAGATCTAAATTAGCATCGCACTATTCTCCTTTTTAAATTCTTCATTTTCATTTGTAAGTTTATCATTCATAATCAATTCATTGCAAATTTCCTGATCAATAGAGTTTGATTCCATTTTATTTCTTAGATCTTTTTCAGTTTTCTTCAATTGAACGATTTTGTTCTTGAGGGTAACATTTTCATTTCTCAAACAATCAATGGTTTCTTTGTGACATTCAACATCATGCTCTAAAAGTTCATTGAAGTTATCAAGCTCAGAACATTTAGCACAAGATCCATTTTCATGGAGCATATTTTCAGATTTCTTTTTCAATTTTCTATTTTCTGACTTGACTTTCTTATATTGTTTTTCTAACTCATCATAAGCATCAACAAGATCATCAAGAGTAAATTTTTCAGAATCAAAATTTACCTCTTCTGCATTTTCGTCACTTTGTTGATCAGCATCATTAGGCATGAGACATTTTTGCCTTTCCTTATCTTGAGCTTTGATCAACCGATCCATAAGCTCTTTGCCGTCCTACAAGAAGATACAAATGGATACTTGTTAGTACTCACAGAAGCTTTCAATAAACTAAAAATAGTAGCATTATCATGATGCATCATTTTATCCTGGACCACTTGGTCTCATCTAGATGTAATATGTGTGGACCATGACAAATCAATTTCCAGAGACTAGGATTAATAGAATTGATCACCACACACAGTTTGCCTAGCCATGAATTAAAGTTCGAACCAGTAAAGATTGGCAAACAATTCATTGAGATATGTTCAGCAGAAAAATTCAGGATTGTAGAATGCACTGGGATCACTCTGTAGATCACATGATCTAGGGACAACAGAGCCTTGCTCTGATACCAATTGTTGGGTCCCGTAGTGCAGGAACACGGATCTAGAGGGGGGGTGAATAGATCCTTCTACTAAAAACTATGTCCAATTAAAAACACAACTAGCGCACAGTGGAATTAACAAGATTGATAAGATTGAGGAATTTAATATAAATATATTTAAACTTAATTCACTCAATCTCACCGAGCTCACACGATTGCATAAACAGATAAGATAGTGAAGCACACAATCACAAAGATCAAACCACAAGACACGGGGATTTTTAAGGTGGTTTGGGACCACGACGGGCTCCCTACGTCCACCCCTCACCAAACCGGTGAGGCTTTACTATTGTAAAAATAGCCAGGGGATAAATCTCCACACACACACGGAGCCAAGTTCCAACACACACACGTAGGGTGATGCCTGCACAACCACACGGGAGTAAACTCCCAACCACAGACGGGGAACACACCCCAAAATACGTCCAAGCACACATGCGGATATACTCCGCACAAATCGACGCACACACGTCAACATAAACACTGGGAGAACCCTTTCTCCGAACACCCACACAAAGTATTTTTTCAGATGTATATGAAACGAAGACATATATATGCTATGACCGCCCAAACAAATTCTATAGATGGAAACTAGAAAGATGCATCAAGAATAAAGCTCCCCCTTCTTCAACAAAATCTAGTTCTCCTTGCCTCATTGATGGATGTTCACGATTTCAAGATCATCTTCTTCCTCTTCTCGAGGCGCTCCTCTTTTCCTTCTTCCATTCTCTTCTCCACCTGAAAGAATAGATAGACATAATAAGCCCAAGCTTTAAGCTAATCTCTAACAAGAATATGTAAATGAATGGTTTAGAGATCCCCCTCTTTATCTTCAACCAAGCTTTGAGATAAGGTGGAAAGGTGCTCTAGAGATCATGAACCAGGGAGTGGAAGTCGCTGCCGCTACAGATTCTACCATCTTAACAGTAGTTGGTGGAGACTAGCTACAACCGCCCTTCATTCTGCACTCAAGGTCGTAGAGATGATCTCTTGCAACCTTCTTTTCCTCCTCCAGCAAATGCACACGCCCCTCCTTTAGCTTTTACACCCAGATCGTTTGGAGACTTGGAAGGAGCCCTCTTTCTTTCACTTTCACACCCAAAACGTTGTGGAAGAAGCCCTGGAGCTACAGCAGCGTCCCTACACTCACAAGGGTTAGAACAAGAGAAAATATTTCAGATCAAACATCTTTATTAGGGTTTTGTGGACGCACTAAAATTCGCTTATTCAAGTGGTTCGTCTATTAAGTGCGTGGGCGTGCCAGTCACCGAAGTGACAATTTGTTCGGACTCCGAAGAGCCCATGGTGCGCTCGATCTGACTCGGTCAGACGATTGTGTGGTTCGTGTCGGGACCAAAACCCACCGCGCCATAAAGGTCACGGCGTCATTTACATCCCCCATACGAGGGAACACCCTTGATTAATCACCGGGAATCAGGGTCTCGTGGCCAGGAAATTAATTGCATGAAAAGTCTATTAGGATGTCTTGGAATCCTCACGCGAGGGCGACAAGAAAACCATTCGCGGTCATGTCGGTCGTATACTGACCATTTAATGTTCGGACGAATGTCCGGCTCGAGAAAATCGCGGTTGTCGCGGGAAAATCGGAACGCATGCATGCCGAGGTACGGCAAATTTTATTGTTCGGAAGAGCGGAAAATGTTTGGCTGAGCCTCGGTTGGAGCGGTCAGAAACCAGTAAATCTGTTAGCCCGGTGCAAGAGCAAGCTGCGACCATACTGCGGTGGGCCCCCTGCGGTCGAAACAAGACTTGCATGAGCATCTTTAATATTTCCGGTGCCGAGGGGCAACGGGGGAATATCCCTTGAATCAGTTGGAAAGCCCTGTGTCTAGGGAAGCTAACGTTCGAAACGTGTCGGTCATTCAGGGGACCGTTTAATATTCGGACGGGTGTCCAGCTTGGAAATATCGTAATCGTCGCGGGAAGACCCGGAACGTATGTATGCCGGGATACGGCAAATATATTATTCCGAGACACTGAAAACATTCTGTTAAATCTCGATTAGTGTAGCAGGAAACTAGCGAATTTATTGGCCCGGTGCGAGATCGAGTCGGGACCATACCGGGGGCGCCTCCCGCGGTCCAAACGGGGCTTGCATGGGCATCATTAATGTTCCCGGTGCCGGAGGGCAACAGGGAAGAGTCTCGGGACTAGATTCCAAAAACAAAACATGTTCGAAGGAAGCGAGCTATAGGCCAAGGGTGTGAGTCAGACAATGACCATAATCGGGACGGACCCGAGGTCCAAGCACAGCCCATAAAGGCCTTATTGATATTCCCGTGTATAGGGTCCAGGGATGACAGGAGCCATCTCGTTCTATTCAGATTTTGTTGGTCGTTCATGGACTACTCTATGTTCGGACAAAGATCCGTATTGAAGGCTAAACAGAAAATAAACTCGTACAAATGTATGCCGAGTTTACGGCAATCTCAATGAAAGAGCAGGAACGAATCCCAACGGGAAAACATCAAGTTTGATAGACTATCGGCCCAAAGCAATGTCGGATTACGACCGTATTGGGGTGGCTCCCAAAGTTTGAATCTGACTTGGAGGGGCGGCGTCAATGTTCCCTTTATACCGGGTCTTGAGGAGAATGAGGCTACGGAGTGGAGCTCATCATTTATTATTATCATTTAAATTTCTATCATTACTATTTGTTACTTCTTTATACTTTTCTGGTGAGTTTGTTATTATTGTTCATTTATTATTATTATTTTATTATTATCTACTTATTTATTTATTATATTCTTTTTATTGAATCAGTCATTATTATTACTTATTTCCCCCTTTTTATTATTATAATTTTATCATCATTATTATTATTTATCTCCCTCTTTATTGTTATCATTTGTTTATTTATTGGGCTTGTCATCATTATTATTTACCTCTATTTTTGTTATTATAATTTTATTATTATTGTTACTATTTATCCCCCCTTTCTTTTTTTTGAGTCCGTTATTATTATTATTGCCTGTTGCATTCGTCACGTATGTGGAGGGACAGAGAGTGTACCGCTAGGGGATGATTTTGGGGTGTACCGCTGGAAGCAGTGGAGGAGCGTGCCGCTGAAGGCAAAGGGGTGTACCGCTGAAAATGGTGGAGACTGTGCCGGTGAAGGAGGCGGGAGGTTGCTGGAGAAGGGGCAGGGTCTGCCAAGGTCTATGCAGCTGAGGCTGGGTTGAGGAAGTTCCCTCTGTTCATGAGGCGCACGTGAATTGTTTTGACTTGATTTTCTTTTATTCATGAAATGCATGTGAGGGGTTGATTTGGTTTTCTTTTACTCACGTAGACCATGTTCATGGCTATGTTGGATGGGCCGTCGTAAAGAGGAGAGTGTTCAGTGATTCGGGATCTCCGGGGTTTGTTGTTATTTCGGTAAAACTACTGCATTAGTGTTTATTTCATTCATTTGTTATTTCTGCTTACATTATTTCTTTTCTTTTATTATTGTTGTTGCTAGGTTAATTCTGACGAAAATTCGGCAGCATCTCCCCTTGACCCGGATGGTAAGGGAATAACAGGGAACATGCCCACATGGAGTGACATGAACCAACAACTAAGGGGTGTGCCTAAGCAACCACCTTTGGGGAAACTTCGGAAAACCCGTAGAAAACCACGGACGGGGAACATTGGGCTAAAGCGGCCTAAGGATATCCTGACTGGAAGGGGGAGAGCCAAGTGTGCCGGGTAGAGGCAGGCCAAGGGTGTGCCACTCAAGGACTGGGCCACCAAGGGAGGCGTGCCGCTGAGGCAGCCAAAGGGGGTGTATCGCTAAGCGAGAGAGTAGGAAGGGTGCACCGCTAAGCAAATACAGGGAAGGCTGTGCCGCCAGACGGACAAATGGGAGGGGTGTGTCGCTGGGCAATCCCAGGGAGGAGTGTGCCGCTGGGCGAACGGAAGGAGGGGGAGGCTAACCTCGCATCATCAAGCTAGAGGCACTAATCATCTGTCTATGCAGGCCAATGACATGGGAGAACCAATGCAACAGAGAGTTAGAAGACTGGGGGGGAGAACACAAACCACGGGCCGATGGCGTAGGAGAAACTAACAGGAACAACAAGAAGTAAATAAAAAAGGGAAATTTCATTCATAGAGAACGTGATGACAAAAGCTCATGGCCAAAGGGCCAAATACAATGCAATGCATCCAAACGGAAGGGGGAGGAGAAACAAGGAAGAGACAGAGAGGAAAGAAAGAAAAAACAAAAAGTGGGGAGGGGAACGGAGCACATGCTCCTCCCCTCCCGGACCTCTCTCTCTCTCTCTCTCTTTTCTTCTTCTTTTTTTTTCTCTGCACTCAGGTGGTGGTGGCGGAGTAGCATGGGGGGGGGGGAAGCAAGAGCTCCCCATCCTCCTCCTCTTCTTCTTCTTCTTCTTCTCCGTTCTCTGGGGAGCTCACCAGTGTCGAGTCCCCTCTCCCGAACGGGTGCCTCTCTTCCTTCTTTCTGTCCTTCTTTCTCTTTCTCTTCGTGAGGCTTTTTATACGCAGACGGTTGACGGGGGAGCCTCATGATGGCACTACCATTCAAGGTTTACTTCGGTATCTTCCTTGTCAGGTGAAGATATCCCCCCCTCCAGCCAGAAGGTGACACGGAGACAGGCGCTAGCTGGCTTTGAAGTGGCTAGACTGCGCGCCAATGGGTCTACCTATTGACCGTTGTATCTTCTGCCGGTGAGTGCCGTTCGGGAGGATTTCAGCGCTGTGCCGCTGGGGAAAGGGTGCTGGGCGTTGAGGGCAGAACGCCCGTACCGCTGGGAGCTTGAGACCGTGCCGCTGGAGGGCAGAAGGGTCGTGCCGCTGGAGGGCTTGAGGCCGTGCCGCTGGGAGCTTAAGGCCGTGCCGCTGGCAGTCACGAGATCTATGCAGGGAAATTTGAACTTATGGCTGGGGTATGTACAGGCTTGGTCCAAGAGTGTATAGACTTGAGCTGATGGATGTATAGACTTGGTGTGCAACCTTGACAGAAACTCTGAATGAGGCGTGCCGCTGAAGGGATAAATGGACGTGCCGCTGAAGGGATAAATGGACGTGCCGCTGAAGGTCCGAAGGGTCGTGCCGCTGGAGGTCCAGAATAGTGTGCTGCTGAAGGCTTGGAAGAGGTGTGCCGCTGAGGGCCTCCAAGGAGTGTGCCGCTAAGGGCCACCAAGGAGTGTGCCGCTGAGGCTTAAAAGAAGTGTGCCGCTGGAGGCACTTCGACGGCTTCCTTTCCTTCTTTTCTTCTTATCATCTTCCCTTCTCTCTTCTCCTTTTCTTTATTCCCATGCACGTAAACATGGGGTGAGAGTTTTCTAGTGTCCACAGGTTTGTGCCCCAATGAGACGGTTTTATGCTTCCAGATCGGTCAAGGGACACCCTAGGGACCAGATCCACAAATCAGTGAGTGATTTGAGGCAGAAGGACTGGACTCTTTTGAATTCTTGGCCGAGGACATGAAAGTCAAAAATCGTTGCTGCACAGTGGTGTCGACACCTGGTGTCATGGTGTCGACACCTGGTGTCGACACCAGGCCCATGGCCATAGTAGAAAGCTGCCGGCCAAGGCAACCCACAGATGGTGTCGACACCAGGTGTCGACACTAGGATATGGCCTTTAGCAGAAAATTACTGGCTAGAGGATGGTGTCGACACCAGGATAAGGCCTATAGCAGAAAACTGCTGGCCAGTACAAAAACAATTGGGTGTCGACACAGGTGTCGACACCAGGCTTCTGACAGAAGAAAAATAAAATGGCAGAACATAGAGAAACTGGTGTTGACACCAAGCAATTGTGAACTCAAAAATGCCTCATGAACTAGAAATATATCCGAACAACCTCACCGGGGTTTTGCCATTTTGAGTTGGGTATTAGAAGTCCTTCTTACCTGCAAGAACACCTCAAGAAGGTTAAATTTGTATTGGCATTCATAGGACAAATCCACTCATGCATTTCTCATTAAGTCATGAATCTATGAATGATGAAAGAAACTCACCCTTGTGGCTTTTACCACGTTCTTACCTGTCGGATGGAAAGATATATATATATGAACTCCATTGACCATCCATGAGGAGTTTATGCACATGTCAACACATATAACTGAGTGTGTATATTTATCAATCCGAACCACTTTGTAATGTGACCTTGTGAAGGACGTACATAAGTGGCAGTGTTTTCCTCAACCCACGGGTTTCCAATAACCATTTACAAATGTGTCAGAAAAGTATAGCATCACTCCAATAAGTTTGCCATGGATCGGCAAGTCCAAATGGTGAGATTATACCAACTCCACATGACAATGATATCAACACTTCAACACAAAGTTATGTAGGAATTCTAATCACAAACCAACAATGAATCATGAACATTCCCATTTCATAAACCATGAACTCATCGAATCAATCATATTAAATCATTAAGCCATTTAGTAATATTGCATTTGACATCATTAAAACTCTTTGAGCCATACATCATTACCTTGGGGGCAAACAATGGTATTTGCATCTCAATCATTCATTTAGCATTACCGAAGAACACATGCATAACATGAGGCTCAATATGGCGTTTATCCGAGCATGTTTTCCACAAAAGCTTTCTCATTGAGTACAAAGCAATCTCACCAAGTGTATATACAATGTATATGCAATGTGCAAACATCAAAGAACATATGAGCCTTCTAGAGTCACAAATACATCCACATGATGATATCACAATAACACCATTTTGTAATCATCTCCACAACCACTTCATACTTCATAGTAAGAGGATAAGGAGTTCACTCACATGAAGACATGAATAACCATTCAAGCACAAGGCCAAGCAACAAAGTCATTTTGTAAGCATCAAAATGACATACACAACACATACCAGTCCACCCAATAGGATAAGCAGTCCCTTTTGGGCCGTTCAAGTCTTTGGGGGGTCCAAGTTGAGCCGTGACTCACAACATGACAATCCAAGCGGTTCGATCATGTAAACAGGTTTAGGTCTTGGTGGTACAACCTGCCCGGCGTCCTAGTGAGAATCCCAGGCTCGCGGGGGCTTACAGAGATCCCGTAATGAAGGTCCTAGTCTGACGGAAGGAGTATCTGGCAGAGAGTCCCAACCATTACAAGGAAATAAGGCTATCAAATCATCAGAAACCAAGTATAGCGATCAGCCAATCATACCGGAGTAGAACGACTGTCAATCAATATTAATAGCATGGTTTAAGAAATCATGTTGAACTTAATATATTGAAATAGGTTAAGGCCATGATGAATCAAGTGAAGATAACTAGCAAAAATTCATAATTGTTTACTTCCATGAGTTCCAGTTATCATGTGGGTTGTTAACCTACCATTAGCCACTAACCTACTAAGATAAATCATGCTTAAGTGAAGAAATAAGCAGTTCTGTGTAGTTGGGCGGTTCGTGCAGAGCCACTCACAGGCCTCGGCGGTCGCCCGATAGGCCGTTCACACCCCTTCAGGTCCAAAGGGCTGCTAGGGTTGAGCGGTCTGTAGGGTACCACTGGGGAAGATGAGCGGTCCGAGACTGGCCGCTAGAAGAAAAGGGCGGTTAATTAGGGTTTTGCCGTAAAATCTACAAAAGTGATCTAAGATAAACATATGAACGGTCAAGAACCGACCGCCTACAGAGTATGGGTGGTCTATCGAGAGGCCGCGCAAGTCAGATCAGTCTGCCGCCCCTTCGCCTTGCCCGTCTCCAGCGGGGTTGGCTAGGGTTAGTAATAATAACTAAATACGCACAATATACAGCATGAAAATTAGGGCTTTTATAGTCAATAGAGCGAGCATGAAAAGTTATATAAGATAGCATGATCAATTGGACGTTTAGTGCCTGAAATCCCTACTTAAATAGAGATGGAACATAGTTAACCCTAGTTATAGCATGCTTCTACTAAAACCCGAAATGCTAGCAAGATACTAGAAAAGTTAGGGCTTTCTAGACCAATGGAAAGAGGACAAGACGATGCTTCTATCCATATATAATAGTTAGGGTTTGGCTTGCTATCATCTACCTTAATCGAAGGATGAAGGAAGAAGAGGGAAGCCGATCGCGCTAGGTACACACCGCCGGTAATCGTCAAAATTCTCCCTCAATCGAGCTCCTCTCCGTCCGCCACAGCAACTAAATGATTCTAGGGTGGCTAAGGGTAATTTTTATAGGTCCAATTGCATTCTAGAGGGTTACGTCGCGGAGATAAGCGTCCATAAACTCGGTTGCGCGCGAATCGCGCGGATTAGGGCGCCGTTGCCATTCTTATCCGAAATATGTTCTCTAGGGTTAGGGTTTCAAAGATCAATCAGCGGGGAAAAGATGAGATGATCCTAGCCGTTGTTTTGAATCTGGTTTGATCTTAAATGATCGGGTATTGGGCTCGAATTTCACAATTTAAGGTCCGATTAGGCCAAGTGTGGTTTTGGGCCTTAATCTGCTAATTCGGCTTGTTTACGAATTTCATTTGGGCTGGTCATAGAAGATAATTTTACTTAACGTTTCATACTCTACAAGATTATAATTTTTCTAGATTTTTATAAAATAGTCAAAATTTTACTTATCCTATTTCTTAAGGAATTTCTTATTAATTTTCTTGAAATTTTATTCCTTAATAAATCGTGGTGCTACAGCACCCAATCCCCAGTCCTCGCAACATGCTGCTGATCAGGAGGAGGCAGATCCATTGTCGGTTACTCAGTACGATTTGTTACATCATCTGGACCGGGTGCCTTCCAAAATTTTAGTGCTAGAATTAATTAAGCGATCTAAGCTTCACCAAGACGCGCTTCGAGATTTCTTACAGAAAGTTATAGTCAATGAAGATATGGTAGTGGATAGTTTACCAACCGCCCTGGCTACAATTTCCAAGGGGCCGGCTATTACATTTTCAGAGACCGAGCTAGCACCCCCCGAAGCTCGTCAAATGCCACTATGCATTTCTATCATTCTTAACAAAGTAAGTATAGATGCGGCATTGGTAGACACTGGGGCCTCTATCAATGTCTGTCCCCTCAGCACTCTAAAGGCATGCAACATTTTAGAAGATCTGCTAAGGCCTACCCTGACCACCATTGCAGCATATGATAATTCAAGGAGGCCGTGCCACGGGGTAGTCACTATTCAAGCTGAACTTGGGCCACTCACAATGCCCATCAAATTTTATGTGCTCGACATTGACCCTATGTTTAAAGCCATTCTGGGTCGACCGTGGATTGACAACCTTAATGTCGTACCATCCACTGCCCATCAATGCCTTAAATTCCCTTTTCAAGGGAGGGTGGTCAAGGTCAAAAGCATTTCTACGGTTCAGTCAGTCAAAGCTATTTCAGAGAAGATCTTACCAACACTCTGGCCCAGCAATCGGCCTATTATTTCAGTCTTGGATCTTAATTTTCCCTGGGCATATGCACCACGCAAGCCAGACGCCACGCAAATGAATGTTGGATAAAGCCTGAGATAAGGGATTCTAAAGGCTGGAAGATCATATTGAAGCTAGGCTATCAGCCGGGAAGAGGTCTCGGCGCTCAGTTATAGGGGCGGACCAAGCCAGTCCCCAGGGGCATAAAAATGAGTAGGAGGGGCCTCGGTTACCGAGAATCCTCATTATCAATTCTGGGAGACTCGGAACCATTAACTTGGGCCTACCGTCAGCACTTTATCAGGGGCCCTCTCCAGCCCGGTACTCTGAATGCTCTGCCAAGTCAGCTCGAGAAAGAAGATACTACTTGCCCAGTTGCTGGCCCACCATTGATGCCTAGGGGGGCTGTTGATGACATGGAAGATTTTAGTGAAACCTTTGCAAGGATGTTCTATGAAGCGGACCGTCCAAGAAATCCGGAGGTGCGGCTTGTACAATACACGCAAGGAAAGTTGGCTTACCATCCGCGGGAGGAGGGGAGCTCACCCCTTGTTTTCACTTGGTCTCCTTCCCGTTTGATGTCTCTTTTCCGAAGGCTGGATTTCATACTCTGTTCACCCCCTGTCATGGTTGATCCCTTGCTACTGGAAACACCAACTGAATTTCTGGTTGTGACTTGTCCGTGTGGGCGCTACTCGCCAATTGATTTTTTAAATATGTGGGTCTCCTCCTCTGATCCCTTCTTCGATATCTTCTGCCCGTCCATTTACCCTCTCGCCCTTCCTCCTCCTCCCCCATCCTCTCCATCTTGCTGCGTGCTCTCCACTGATCTCCAAAAAAATGTCAATTTTGAAACAGAGAGTTCAGTGGAAGATTACACTGTGTTCTGCCCATCCTCCACCCAAGGGCATGAGGCCCCTACTGCTTCCCTTCCATTAGAGTTCCTCTCTCCTAGGTTAGACTTAGGGTCTGTCGAGTCTAGTGAAGTAGAGTCTTGTTCTAGTGCGTCCAACCCTTCCTCGCCTGAGCCGCGCCCGCCGACACCTCGTTCCAAATCCATTCCTGATAGGTTTTTGCAGGATCTAGCTCAGCGATGTCATGCTCTTCTCAAATGCCCAGAGTTCGTAGCCATGGCGATTGTGCTAGAAGAAGATGAGGAGCAAGACGGGCTATAGAGCGATGACGGATTAGGTGTTTATGAAGTCGTGGATGAGAAAGACCCGATCAGAAGGACAGCGATGTAGATGACACTACAGACTTATATGCGCAATGATTGAAGAGGTTAGATGAGCCATTGTCGGAAGTGGATGAACCTACAAAAGAAATTAATTTGGGAGCTAACGAGGATCCTAGGCCTGTCATTATTGCTGCTAATCTTCCTCCTAAAGTTGAAGAGGAGCTAATTAAGAATTTGAGGGAATAAAGCATTTTTTTTACCTGGTCATACGAGGACATGCCGGGTCTTAACCCCTCCTTGGTGGAGCACCGACTCGTGCTTAAGCCAGGGGCAACACCTGTTAAACAAAAGTTAAAAATATTTCACCCCCACATGGCATTGAGGATGAAAGAAGAAGTTGATAAATTGCATAAGGCCAAATTCATTCGAGTCGTTCTATATCCTCAGTGGGTGGCGAATATAGTCCCTATTATCAAGAAGGATGGAAAGGTGCAAATTTGTATTGATTTTAGGGATCTAAACAAGGCATGTCCCAAGGATGATTTCCCACCGCCTCGCATAGATGTGTTAGTGCATAACACAGCCGGGTATGAAGCTTTATCATTCATGGATGGTTATTCAGGCTATAACCAGATCCATCTAGCTCCCAAAGATCAAGAGAAAACTTCCTTCACCACGCCCTGGGGTACGTATTGCTATGTGGTAATGCCATTCGGATTGAAGAATGTTGGCGCCACCTATCGAAGGGCGATGATGGCTATGTTCCACGATATGATGCGTGTTTACATGGAAGCTTACGTGGATGATATTTTGGTTAAGTCGAGAACCAAAGAGGAAAACCCCGCTGTCTTGGCTAAGGTGCTTCAGAGAGCTAGGGAGTATAAGCTGAAAATGAATCCCAAGAAGTGTGTATTTGCAGTATCTTCAGGGAAGCTGCTAGGTTTCATAGTTAGCAAACACAATCAATCCTAATAAGGCTAAGGCCGTCATGGACATGCCCCCACCTAAGAACATCACGGAACTTCGAGGATTGATTGGACGCCTACAGTTCATTAGAAGATTTATATCCCAACATTCTCAAAGGTGCCGCCCATTTTATGAACTGCTAAAGGTGGTCCCAGGGCCCCCCTCTCGCCTTCGTCCTCCCCAGCCGTTGGTGCCAAGGGGGCTGGGATCCCCGTCGTGTCCGCCGCTGTCCCCGCCTCCCTCCCTCCTGCTGGCGGCCCTCCTGCGCTCGTCATCGAAGCTTTGATGCCCTCTTCCACGCCATCAGCCTCCGTTCCTCGTGACAAGGCCCCTCTTGTTATCGTTCCCCCAGCCGGTGGACTCAACCCTGCGGCAGGCTCTTGGTCCTCGGAGGCGAGGTCTCTCAGCCCGACGGCCACCAATGACAGTGCCAATGCATCTCCCCAGGCAGCCCTTGCGTCCCCTCGCCTCTCCTTCGCTCAAGCCCTGAAGAAGAAGATCAATCGAGAATCACCCGGTCTGTTAGCAGCTCCTCCCTCGACTCCCGCCCGTGTGCCTCCTACCGAGCGGTTTACTCCTCCGTCTCCTGATGGTGGCCTCCAGTTTCCCCAGACCATTCAAGTGCTTTCTGTACCCGACCTCAAGCCTACTGAGAGGTTCCAGGATCTCGCCGCTACCCATGCGCGCTTCGTGGGCCCCACCGACATGTATCACTGGCGGCCGGCTTCGAGGACGGATGCCGGTGCCCCCAAGCGATCCCATCGGCGCTCTAACTCCACCTCCTCTTCGTGGGATCGTGACTTGTGATGGTCTCTTACCACTCCTTCTTGTCATTGGGTTTTCTTCCATCTCATTGTATGTGACCCCTTTCGCCTCTATAAGTTTGGGTGCTTTATGCTTCCCCCTCTCCCTCTTCTCCTTCTGTAACTTCTTGCTTCTATTAATGAAAATGCTTGCCTGGTGGCTCGGGGTGGAACATCCACTTCCTTCCGCAATGAAGGGGTGAATGGGAATCCTCGCCTCATCTTGCAAGTATTTGTCAGATTTAAAAAAATAGCGGGGGTCAAATTTGAATGGAATGAAGAATGTCCAAAGGCCTATGAGGTTTAGAAGGCTTATCTCTCCAATCCCCCGATTCTGCAACCTCCTGTCCCTGGGAAACCCTTGATCCTATACATTTCTATCATTGAGGACTCCATAGGGGCTGTCCTGGCACAAGTGGATGACGAAGGGAAAGAGCAGGCAGCCTATTACCTCTCTAGGTTGTTCAACCCGGCAGAGGCCAAGTATACTGCCATGGAGAAGACATGTGCCGCATTAGTTTGGGTAGCTCAGAAGTTGAAGCACTATTTCCTAGCCCACCAGATTAGGCTGATATCTAGAATGGACCCGATCCGCTATCTCTTAGAAAAATCTATCCTTTCTAGTAGGTTACCTAGCTGGTAGAGCTTCCTCTCTCAGTTTGATCTCACATTCGTCGTTCAGAAGGCAATCAAGGGATATGCCATCGCTGAGCATCTAGCCCATCTTTCGATTCCCTGCACTGACTCTATTTAGGATGAGTTCCCTAATAAGCATCTTGTTGTTCTTACCCACCACCCCTTCTAGTCTCTACACTTTGACGGTGCACTCAATTCTCAAGACCGAGGGATAGGGGCCGTTCTCCTCACTCTGGAAGGGGTGACGATCCCTCTCGCTTATCAGCTCTGCTTTCCTGCTACCAACAACATCACTGAGTACGAAGCTCTCCTGGCCGGACTGAAGCATGCCTACCTCTTAGGCGCGCTATACTTGAACATTATAGGAGATTTTATTTTTCAATCCGGCCAATACCTGACAAGGGAAGAGAAAAGGAGAGCGGTCACCCCTTCATGAAGGGAAGGAACGCTCCACCCCCAATCACCAGGCAGGGAATAAAGTAGTATTAAATGAGAAAAGGTACAAAATAGACTAGGGCCGGAGCGATAGGCACACAATTTTATCGAGACGAAAGGGGCCTTTAACAACATGTGGGAGCTCAGCCCAAGAAGTCCACCAAGATAGGGATGACATAGCGCAACCAAGGCCAGCTAACATGTCAGCTTTTTGGTTCGTTTCCCTGAGTACATGAGAGATAGACACATGCAAAGAGCGCAGCACAAAGGCAATGTGACTGAAGACTAGCCGCAACCGCCAAGGGCATGGCAACCTGCCATGTATAAGGTGTGCCAAGAAAATGGAGTCAGTTTCTACAGCAAAGGATGTGAATCCAATAGCAGAGTAAAGGCGTAGCCCTTCCAGAAGGGCAAATGATTCAGCTTGGAGGCTGGAGGCAGCCTGAGGAAAGGGGGTAGCAAAGGCAAGTAGAAGATCACCAGGGGAGTCCCGTAGGACACCGCCCCCCCAGCCACGCTAGAGTTGCGCTTAAATGCGCCATCGACATTGAGCTTCAATCTGCCCGAGGGAGGAAGAGACCAGCGGATGATCCTTGGCGGGCACAGCTGGGCTTCCGGTGGGTGAATGCCCCATGACACTAGAAGACAATGCCAAGCAGGAGACAGAACCCTCCTGGCGGGCTTTGACAGCAAGGCAACGGAACGGACAGATTGCGAGATCCGGTAGAGGATATGGCGGGCGTTCATTGACAGATCAGCGAACCGCGCATGATTCCTGCCGAACCATAATTCCCACAACACAGCAATGAAGAGATGCCTAGATAGCTGGCCATTGAGAGAAGATGGTTGCAGCCCATTCAAGAAGTCGAAGATGGCGGACGCAGGGGATAACACCGTAGCGCTTTGGAAGTGCAGGACATCAAGGAAGGCCGACCAAACTTCAGAGGCAATGGTACCGTGGAAGAAGAGGTGCTAGCCGGTCTCCACATGGGCTGGTGACCAGCAGCTGCACTTGGAGCATAGGGGGACGCCGCAGCCCATGATAGCCTCGTCAACAGGGAGGCATGCGTGGATGATGCGCCAGGAAAGGACAGTCCACTTAAGTGGTATATCGCCGCACCATAGGAGGGCCCAAGTGGACACTGGAAGAGAAGGTTCCCTCTGCACTTGGCGTCCAGATCCACTCATCGGAGGTAGAGTAGGCTGCCGCGGTGAGGGGAAAGAGTCATATCAAGATTCTCAACTTGTTCTACGCCAAGTCCTATCCACTTACCACACTCGTGACCCGAAGCTCAAGCCATATCAAGATTTGGTCATTCTCTTGGCTAGGCAATTCCGCAAATTGATCTACATCCATACTCCTCGATCTCAGAACATCCTTGCTGATGCACTGGCATTGCTTGCTTCCTCCTTATCCTTTCCTCTCAGTCGGAGTACTGAGACCATCGTCGTCCAGATGTTGGACGCCCCTTCTCTTCAGGATCCTTGGTTTGACAACCTTAGGAAGACTGTAGAGGCGAAGGTTGAGAAGAAAGATTTGAAGGAAGTTTCTTTGACATAATTGGAAGAGATCTTGGAAGAAGAAGAGGTGCCTTGGTATCATGGAATTGAGCTGTATTGTAAGGACGGATCATTCCCATAAGGGGCAAATGCCAAACAGCGTAAGGCTATTAGAAATGTTGTGGGAGCTCATGTGGGATAATGTGGCTCATGTCATATCTCTTTTGACTTGGTTCTCTGAAGTTAATTTTTCATTTTGTTTTGATGATTAGCAGCAATACATTTTGTGTTTCAACTCTTGGATTTTGATAATAATAATAATTTTCTAAAATCAGTCTTATTTTGACAACACTGTTAGCATATCATAGCTTCATGTGCACGCATTTCATATAGGTCGGTGCACGTTTAGAATACTGCATTAAGGTTGATGCACCTTTTTAGCTAGTGCATGTAAGGTCAGTGCATATTTATGCATATAGAAGACCAAGGTCGGTGCACATCCCATTCGTGCAAGACCAAGGTCGGTGCATCATTTGCCTTGTGCAGAACAAGGTCGGAGCACATCACTATTCACATGCATACATAAAGGTATGTGCACGTCTCTATGCTAGCTATTATAAGGTCGGTGCACACTTTGCTGCATGCACATTAAGGTCGGTGCAGTTTTTGCATTGTGCATGATAAAGTCGGTACAAGGTCTTGCATTATGTATATAAGGTCGGTGTAGTAACCAAAGTCGGTGCAGGTCTTGCATTGTGCATATAAGGTCGGTGTAGGTTTTGCCTTGTGCTAAACAAGTTTAGCGCACATCCTTCATTAGGTAGAATAAAGTCGATGCATATTGACATTTGCATAGACTCAGGTCAGTGCACATTTGTATCTTACATAACCAACGTTGGTGCAGGTATTGTCTTACGCATGTAAGAAATCAGTGCATTGTTTGCCTTACGAATATCGATGGTCGGTGCATTTTTTATTTTTTTGGCATATCAAGTCAGTACACATCTCCCTTGTGTATATACAAGGTCCGTGCACATCTGCATTAATCATAGAGAGGGTCGGTGCTCAATTTGGTATCCTGCATAACTCAAGGTCCGTGCATATTGTCAAGTACAAGTCTATGCATACTAGGAGTGTCGACACATGTAGTTATATCAAGTCTGAACACATGCATTAGGTAAGGTCTATGCACACGTACTAGGCATGGTCTGAGCATCTGTCTCATGCAATTCTAAGTGTTTGATTAAATGTCTATCGTCTGAAATGCATGATCAATTACTTCATCCCTGGAAGCAACAGAAACTTAAGTGGTCACGTGATCTCAGGACAATAAGTGGCACGTGATCCAAGGTAGATCTCCAATCATATCTTTCTGACACTTGGACCGCGCGCTTCCATCATCTGATACGTGGAAAGAGCATCTGCATCTCCTGACACGTGGAACTTCACCAGACCATCTTCTACTGGATTTTTGGGCGGGAAACATGTTTCCCACGCGCCCTCTTCTTGGGAGGCCATATAAAGGGACATGATCGCTCAGATCTAATATGAGAGAAGGAACACAGAGGAAGTGAGCGAGAGGTGAAGAGAGTCGAAAGCTGAGTGGAGAAGCTAGAAGGAGAGCAGAGTACTGTAAGTTTGAGAGTGAAGAGAGTTTAAGAGAATTGGTACTTGTAATTGACTCGTGGATCAAATCAAGAGTCAATCTGCTCCTAGGGAGCTACTTTGTTGTCTCGTTTCTTTCTTTCATTTTTTATTTCTAAATTTTGTCAAGCTATGAGTCAGCGGGCGAGGGTGAGTCCTCGGACAGCGAAGCTACAAAGCTCAGTGGTAGCAAGCTGTGAGGTTTAGCGGTCTGGGATCATTTCTCCAAAGCTGTGGATCAGGCGTTTGTAGGGATTAAATCCCCTAAGCTCTGGATCAGTGGATCGAAGCTATGAATCAGCAGTAAGCCACACTTAGTCTGAGTTTAGGGTGGATGTAGGTGAAAATCGAACCACCTAAAATCCCTGGTGTTCTGTGTAATTGATTGTGCGCTTATCATTCTAGTTCATCTCCCGCTTAGATGAATTCATAGGATCGCCAATTGAAATTAACTCTATCTGGTCGTATATTCCCTAATCTATTTGCTTAGATGTTCTTACTTCCTCTCTATGTTTGCTACTATCTAAATCTGATTATAGATTCTTATATCTGTGATTAGTGCATCTGATAGTTTCGGAGCAGATCCTTTAATTCCGCAGTTGTTCTTATTCATGTTTTTAAGGGGTAAATCTCTTCACCCCCTGTAGATCTTAGCGTCCATCCGTTCCAACACGTGGTATCAGAGCCTAAATCTCCCTTAGGGCCTCACATCCCGGAGAGATTAGATATGGATGCTAAAGGTTTGATCGCTGAGGGCCACTCAACTGCCAAGCCACCATTCTTTAATGGTAGCAATTATGCTTACTGGAAGAATAAGATGTAGGTTTTTCTCCGTGCTAAGGACTATGAGATCTGGAAGGTTATTAGTAAGGGTCGATTTGATTTGCCTCCAGATGAAGAGTTCTGGACTAAGGAGCATATCCGTAAATCTACCTTGAATTGGGGTGCCATTAATGCTATACAATGTGCACTCCATCCCACCGAATTCTCCAGAGTTTCTTCCTGTACCACTGCTAAGGAGATGTGGGATAAGTCAGAGGTCATATATGAAGGGACATCGCAGGTTAGAGAAACTAAAGCTAATATGTTAGTCTTTGAGTACGAGGCTTTCAAAATGAAGCATGAAGAGTCCATATCTGAAATGTATGCCCGATTGAATGTTATTACCAACAGCTTGAGAAGTCTAGGAAAGACCTACAGTGAGTATGAGCTGGTTAGAAAAATACTAAGGTCCCCGACACCCATCTGGCATACCAAGGCCACTATAGTGGAGGAGTCTTGGAACTTAGCTATGACCACTGTAGATGAGCTCGTCGGTTCTCTCATGACATATGAGTTGAACCTTAAGAAGGTTGATGAGTCTGAGAAGAGAATAAAACCCTTAGCTCTTAAAGACAACTCTAGCAAAGGGTCATCCAGTGAGTATAGCTGCACCAGTTCTGAGGAGGATCAAGATGAGTTTGCTATGATTACTAGGAAGTTCAAGAAATTCTTGAGAAAAGAAGGGAAAGGGCTAAGAAGAAAGTATTTCTCTGGAAAAAGACAGTCCAAGCACAAATCTAAACCTACAAAGAAAACTGATGCCATTGTTTGCTACAATTGTAAGAAAGCAGGACATCTCAAGGTGGATTGCCCTGAGCTCAAGGACAAGCAGCCCGAGTGGAAGAGCAAAAAGGGAAAAGCTATGGTTAGCACCTAGAGTGATGAAGAAGAAGAAAGTCAGAGCACCTCCTCTGACAGTGAGAAAGAAGACATGACATGTTTGATGGCGAAAAGTGATGATGAGGTAATTTCCCCGTTTGAGAATTTTACATAGAATGAATGGGAGGATGCTTATGCTGAAATTTTGGAAAAATATGAAGACATGCGTTGAGAGAACAAACATTTAAAAAAGAAAGTGAATTCATTAGTTAATGATACTTCTTTGTCTGATAAGATTGCTTGTCTACAAACTAAATATTCAAAATAGAAAAACTCCCTTGATGAAGCTGAATGTAGTAAAAGCATGTTAGTTGATTTCAAAAAGAAAAATGAGAATCTGCAGAACACTATTGAGGAACTCAAAATGAAAATTCATGCTTTTCAGGAAGAAACAAGAATTGCCACTGAAAAACACGATGCTATCAATGGTGTAAATACTGAACTGAAAAAGATAATAGAAAATTTAGAAAAAGAAAACAAAGACAAACAAAACTCCCTTGAAGGCATGACACAAGGTGCAGAAAATCTGAATGTCATCTTGGGAACAAAAGGAAATTTCAGAAAGGAAGGTTTGGGCTTCAACCCAACTTATAAGGAGAGGTTTGACATGAGAACTATCTCCTTTGTGGCAGAAAAGGGGACATTTCAACCCCTGATAAAAATAACTTCTGGAGAAAGTCGGAATAAGAACAAAATGAAAAAACATTGAGAAAACTAAGCCCAATGCCAAGGACAAGGGCAAAAGGAAGATAGAGGTGTCTAGGGAATCATACTCATACACTCCCATGTCTCAGACCAAGGGATAGGCTAGGGGTCAGTCTTCTAAAGCTAGAGTTCAAGGAAGCCCCAAGACCAAAATAGTCCAATCTCCACAGAATGGTCAAGGCACCCATAAATGTGCATCGACCTTTACTTCATCTGGGTATAAGTCCTCTAGGAATCAAGGGCCGAGTAGAAGAACTTCAGGTCAAGGCTACTACAATACTGTTCCTACCTACCCTACATTTCACAGCACTTCTCATCATAACTTTGGAAAGGGAGGTCCAGGCAGTTTCTATATGAGGCCAATGCAGCATCATTTTCAGAATCCATACTTCAATCAATGGCATCAGCCTCATCCTTGGAATTTCTATATGACTGGGCACAATAATTTCAGAAGTCAGAATTACTATAGCTTTGTCAACTCCATGCCAAGTCAGTCCAGGATCTATAGTGCACCTACTACTCCCAATGCCTGTTGGACTAATCGCTAGCAAAGAAAGTTTCAGAATGATTTCAAAAAAAAGAAACAAACCACACCTAAGAAATAATTTTCAAAGAATAAGAGTGGCAAGAAAAAGTAGATAAAATTGAATGATAAGAAATCCACAACTGACATGAAGAAGCCAAATCAAATGTGGATACCAAAACATTTACTTTCTTGTTTGCATGAAATAAATGATTTTATGGGACCCAAGAAGCTCTGGGTTCCAAATCACTCTACTTAATTCCCTTGCAGGTATGTCTAGCAGCCCATCATAACAAGTGGTATCTGGACAGTGGCTGTTCCAGACACATGACTGGAGATAAAGAAAAATTCTGCATGTTGGTGATGAAAGATGCTGGTCATGTTACATTTGGAGGTAATACCAAGGGAAAGATTATTGGATCGGGAAAGGTTGGTAAGTGCCCTTCTTGTTTAATTGAAGAAGTTTTGTTAGTTGAAGGTTTAGCTTATAATCTTCTTAGCATAAGTCAACTCTATGATAGAGGTCATAAAGTTGTATTTGATTCTCTTGCATGCACCATATATGAACCCAATTCTGATTCTGTGAAATTTATTGGCAAGAGAGTTAATAACATCTATATGGTAGACTTAGATGATGTAGCACACTCTAATCTCTATCTTAATGTTAATAAGGATGACCTAGCCTACCTATGGCATAGAAGATTAGGTCATGCCAGCTATAGTGTGCTTCATAAACTGAATAAATACAGTATGGTAAAAGGGCTTCCTAAAATATCTTTTAAAAAGGACAATAAAATTTGTGAGGCATGCACCCAATGTAAACAGACCAGAAAATCTTTTAAATCTAGAACTGAAAACCTATCTTCTAAACAATATGAGCTAATTCACATGGACTTATTTGGACCCACTAGGTCAGTTAGCTTATCTGGAAAAAGATATGGTTTTGTGCTTGTTGATGACTTCTCTAGATTTACTTGGATTTTCTACTTGTCTCACAAAAATGAAGCTTTTGAAGAATTCCAGGAGTTCTTTTATAAAATAAAATAGACCAATGAGTATGCTATTTTGAACATTTTATCTGATCATGGTGGTGAGTTTGTTAACTCACAATTTGATGATTTTTACAGGGAGAATGGCATCACTCACAGGTTCTTCTCACCAAGAACTCTAGAGCAGAATGGAGTGGTGGAGCGAAGAAACCGAACCTTAGTTGAGATGGCTCGGACTATGCTGGTAGAAGGTAACCTACAAAGGAAGTTTTGGGCTGAGACTATTAACACTTCATGTTACATCATCTATAGATCCCTGGTAAGACCCACAACTCAAATGACTCCCTATGAGATTCTTAAGGGTAAGAAGCCTTCTCTAGCTCATTTCAAGGTTTTTGGCTGCAAATGTTTTATTCACATTAACTCTAAACGAGACCTTGATAAGTTTGAACTTAAAAGTGAACTTTAAATATTTCTAAGTTATTCTATTCAGTCCAGAGCCTACAAAATTTTTAATCTCAACTCTAAAATTGTTGAAGAATCTCCTCATGTTGTCTTTGATGAGTCTGTAATTAGAACTGAAACTGGTTTATGCAGGGACAAAATTGATGGAGAAATCTTGAAGACCAAAGATGATCATAATGAAGAATCTGCTGAAGAAGCTGAAGCAGAAGGATCTAAAGCTCAGGGAGAGGTAATTGAAAATCTAGGTAATCATGTCACCAATGTTAAATTTCTTAGAGACCATCCTCTTGAAAATATTATTGGTAATCTGAATGAACTGCTGAGAACTAGAGCTCACTTAAGAATTGAAAATGAATTGAACTCTTTTACTTTAGTATCTCAGATAGAACCAAAGAACATAGATAGTGCACTTCAGGATGAACATTGGATTAATGCCATGCATGATGAACTTAGTCAATTTGATAGGAACAAGGTATGGCACTTAGTTCCTAAACCCACTCATGGCAACATAATAGGCACTAAATGGGTCTTTCGGAATAAAACTGATGAACAAGGTAAAATTGTTAGAAATAAGGCTAGGCTAGTTGCTCAGAGGTACAACCAAGAGTTTGGTATTGACTTTGAAGAATTTTTTTCCCCTGTAGCTAGGCTAGAAGCCATCATGATTCTTTTGGCTACTGCATGCAGTCTAGGAATAACTCTACAGCAGATGAATGTCAAATCTACTTTTCTAAATGGTGAAATAAAAGAGGATGTATATGTAAAGCAACCCCCTGGTTTTGAGTGTCTTGAATTTCCTAACCATGTTTATAAACTTGATAAGCCACTCTATGGATTAAAGCAAGCTCCCCGAGCATGGTATGACAGGCTGAGCAAGTTCCTCACAGAAAAGAGATTCTCCAAAGGTAAGGTTGACCAAACATTATTCACAAAGGTATGTGAAAAAGAAATTTTAATCATTCAAATTTATGTAGATGATATAGTATTTGGATCAACCAATAATTCTCAGCTTTAATGACTAGTGAATTTGAGATGAGCGCAATAGGAGAGCTAAAAATTTTCCTTGGGTTGCAGGTCTGTCAGACCAAAGAAGGAACATTTAAAACTCAAGAGAAATATAATAAGGATCTTCTGAAGAAATTCAAGATGAAGAATCTCAAAGTAATAACCGCACCAATGGGAACATCTACCAGCTTTCATTCTGACTCTGAAGGTAAAACGGTAGACCCCAAACTATACAGAGGTATGATTGGATCCTTGCTATACCTTACTACTTCTCGACCTGATATTCAGTTTTCAGTATGTTTGTGTGATACATTTCAAGCATGTCCTAAGGAATCACATTTAATTGCTGTGAAACAGATTTTTAGGTATCTGTCTTGTACCCTAGACTTAGGCTTATGGTATTCTGCTAAGTGTGAGCTAGACCTTATAGCTTACACAGATGCAGACTATGTCGGGTGTAGGATTGATAGGAAAAGTGCTAGTTGATATTGTCAATTTCTTGGCGGGTGCCTAGTGTCTTGGGTATCTAAGAAATAGCATATTGTAGCCTTGTTCACTGCTGAGGCAGAGTCTATGGTTGCAAGAAACTGTGCTGCCCAAGTCCTCTGGATTAAACACCAATTAATTGACTATCTTATCAATCTTGGTTGCATTATAATTTTCTGTGATAACGCTAGTGCTATTTCCTTGACTAAAAATCCTACTCACCACTCTAGGACTAAACATATTGAAATCAAACATCACTTTCTAAGAGATGAAGTCAGTAAAAAGAAGATTGGGGTTGAATTCATTGAATCTGAAAGACAAATTGCTGATATTTTTACCAAGCCTCTTGGTAATGAAAGATTCAAATTTCTAAGAAGAGAACTTGGTCTTTGCAAATTCTTAGCATGAGCTCTTTATCACGTCTGTTTTTAAACTTTGTATTCTTGAATGCTGCATGTGTGATGACTATTACTGAATTTTCTGAATGTTTGTCTATTGCATTTCATTGTTAACCCATAGGTATATCAAATGGTAAGTTGGGAGAAGGACAGAAATTGTCTGTCTAGAAACCCACACTATGCGTATAGGCTAGCCCTTCGCCTTGTACCATGCGTCAACATTGGATACATCTAGATTAAGACATGAAATCATCTTAGAAAACTTCATGCATACATTGAGGGGGAGTTTCTGGTTCATCATGTCATCATTGATAATCTTGAGCATACAGACATATACCACATATATAGTTTTCATTCATGATCATCTCATGGTATTCACTTTGTGAGGGGGAGCATAAAATAAATTTTGAATCCGAGTTAGTCCCTAGGTCAGCTTCTGAATAATTCATTTGACCTTACTCTTTGTCAGTTCTCCATTTATCTGATCTATTCTCATCCTTGATATCAATATCTGAACATTCCTTGGAATCATTTTTCTGAATCTAAACAAATGACAAACTGATAGACATGTTCATTAATCTAAGCTTCTAAAATCAGAATTCTGCTCTTATAAGAAGCAGTAATGAACCGTGAATGAATTGCTGGTTTAAACTTAATGAGCTTTAGAGACTAAAAACCAAACTCAATGAAGAAGGAATGTGGAATACTTTTAATAGTTCTTAACTATTTCGTGCATGTCATGTTTAATTGAGTCTTTCAAAATCTGAATTTATCTATACTCAGGTTAAAATTGGTTGAGAAGATCTGAAAACATGTATTGTTCTTAAACAACACCCTCTGAAAATTAAATGGGCAGCTGTGTAAAAATGATGAATCATATATTCTAAAGACAAAACAATGATTGAATGCACTGAGAAACTGGGTACTTCATCATGAAATGAAGAAAAACTCATGTCATGAAGTGCTTCAAGTTATCTCTGTTCAGAAAATTAAAAGGTTAGTTCCACTAAGTAACTAGGGGTACTGACATCTGATAAACGTGTACCCTTATGCAAAAAGGAGGACACTATACTTGAGATAGAATAGTAGATCTTGCTGAGTAACTAGGGGTACTGGCGTCTTGTAAACGTGTACTCTTATGTAAAAAGGCAAGATTATACTTGACTGTTCTAAAGTAGTAAAAGAAAAGAAATGTATGAAGCTATCACTGCTCTTCTAAAGATTAATTCAAAACTGTGTAGTTTGTTTAATCTCAATACAAGTTCTGATCTCTCCTGATGATGCTTTGATGTTTTAGATAAATAAGATAAAGTAAGGCAAATAATGGCATGTCTCATGCACGTCTGGTTCATTACTATTAAGAGCTCATACAAACTGTTTCTCACAGAGTGGAGTGGCTAGTCTCTCAATTTCATACTCTTTAAACCACATAAGTTCAAGAATGCACTATCTGCACTCTTATTTTAAAAGAATATGTGCTTTATTTGCTTGATTACTAAAAACCTACTTAGTTTGTCAAAACAGATTTCGAGTTTTGTTTCATACTCTCCTTGATATCGTTCTATTATCCTTTCTGCTAATGGTAAGGGGGGAGAGATTTTGAGTTTTGATGTTGGTGGGGAGAGAGTTTGATGCTGAGAGATTCTTGCATTAAAGGGAGCCTTTTGCATTAGGAAGAAATACTGCATTTCTTGAATTTTGGTGTGTGCATACTATGTGCTTATTATTGTGAGCATATTTCTGAGCATATTTCTTGCTTCCTAATAAAATCATTATTGACGTCAAAATGTAAACGTGTTGTGTAAGGCCCCAAAATTTTTATAAATTATTTTTGGTATATTTAGTTATTTTCTAGGAATTTTAAAGACCTAAAATGGATTAATAAATAAATATTAGATTAAATAAATCATTATAAGGCTCAATTTATGTTAAGTAATTAATCTAGCTTTGATAATTGAAACCCAATAGCTAGGTTAAAGGACCAAGCCCATTAAGTTTGGCCCATATTCTAGAAGGTTATTTAGCCTATTTACGTATTTTAATGATAAATACCATTTTTATGGATAATAATATGGATAATTAACAAAAGAGTTTGATTTATGTTGAATTCTGTGCACGTTGGATGTAGTGGTCTATCGTGCGACCGCCACAGCCACGTAACGCACCTAGACTGATACGTTACACCCTGTCAGTTCTGTGAATCGAAGAACGAGTAGAAAGATTGGAACTTTGGGATCCTATCTATAAGAGACCTAATTGGGAGAGCTTGTAAGGTTACTAACGACTCTTAGAGATTAGGTTCTGGAAAATTAAGTACTCTAGAATCGATCTAATCTTCAAACCCTAGCCAAAACCCTATAAATAGGACCTAATTCTGAACTGAGCGACCCTTACTTTTGGCTCGTGAAGAATCAAGGTAAGCAGTCATAATTTCTGGTAAGTTCTTTAGAAGCTTTTGTTTAGTATACTTTAGACTAATAGTTCTCCAAATTTCGTGCTAGGAGATCAAGCAACCAAGAAGATTGAAGCTTCCAAAGTGGCTGATTCGACCTTAGCAACCCATGAAACTGAACGCAAGACCCCTGAAGATCAAGAGATTAAGACGTCTAAACGAGGTAATTAGAGTTCAATCCTTTAAAACTTTTTGTTTACCTTAGTTTCATCTTCATACCATCAAAATTTCACATCCTTAGGTCAAGAGGATGAGGAGCTAGAGTAGCGTGAAGTTGTTGGAAACTCACTGGAAAGGGAGAACTAGGGCACGTCTTTCAGACTCAAATTAGAAGTTTAAAGCCCAGTTAAGCGGTAGGTTATATCATGATTAGCAAAAACATCTTGTTAGGGATAAAAGCCCTCTGATTGTGTTTGATTTCATGCATTATAGACTATGAATTTCATGTTTTAGTGGGTTCATGCATACATACATATCTTTAGCCCTAATCAAAGATCAAAGATATTATCTTGTCAATTCACTGCAACCTATGCATCGAGATGACCTTTACTTCATTTTGTCTTGATTGGGGTAGTTAAATATTTTCAAAACATGACATGGTTTCAAATCACAGTCTTTTAATTTCTTTATACTGTTAGGAGGGACTCTGACGCATCATACTTAGACCGTCACAACACTGTAACGCCCTTACGATAAGTCGTCACACCCTCTGTTGCATTTTAATTGCTCTGTTGTTTCTGACGCACCATAACAGGAGCGTTACACTACTGTAACGGCCCCTCGATAAACCGTCGCAATCACTATGACGCACCCACTCTCGACCGTCAGGAGAACTGGAGACCGAATTGGAAAACAGTCAATTTTAACTTTTAAATAAGCCTAGTTATCTAAGTTTTGACCTGATTTCATGTCTTTAAGATTATTTACTGGTTCATGATAGAAATTGCATAATTTAGGCATCTTAAGTTATTTTAAGTTATGTTAATTTCATGTGCCAAAATTCTATAGTTTTGTATCTAAATCATGATTTTCCAAAGATGTATTGACGGAGTTTTATCATGATTTCCTATTGTTACACATCCTCTCCATCAATATAGTCATTTTCTTTAAGTACGTGGCATATATTCTGGTATATGGCCATTAGTTCACACTTTGCACTATAGGAACACTATCTTGAATATGAGGACCTCTCTATTGGATATTCCATCCAATGGACTAGGAAATCTTGTTTCAAGGCCTCCGTAATTCTCTGCGAGCCTGGGATTCCCACTAGGACGCCGAGTTAGTTGTACCATTAAAACCCAATTGATTAGAAAGCACTATCGATGTTTTCTGGTTCTAGCAATGTAACGGACCTATATTGGACCGTCAGGCCCATATAGCGGCCCAATATCTGACTGTCACATGTTACTGAGTCTCTTCTATCGTTCTGGATTCAAACCAATGTAACGGCCCAATACTGGAGCGTTACATTAGTGTAACGGCCCAGTCTTTGACCGTCACAATGCTTGAGTATGTTAACCCAATATTTTGACCAAGGGTTGATATTCTAAAGTTCCTAGATGGATTATTGATGGTCTAGGACTTGTCATATTGTCCAAAGAAACTTAATTTAAATTATGAAAGTTAAGGAATATACCGTTATGCTGCCGATTTGTTTCCATAAGCATAACATTGTCTTAATTCATTCTTGATCTCTCATATTCTAAAATTGAAGCTCTCATTCAATTGAATTATTGTTATCATGAACTTGTTGAACTTATTATATTCGTGGCCATACTTTATTGTTACACTCATGGAAGTAGCTTGATTTATACGTGAAGATGCAGTTCGGGCGCCGATTGTGTCCAAGGGCTCTATGCTAGTCCCCTCGGCTGATTGCCGGAAACATACTATTATAAACCATGGGGTATGAAGCTATTGGCGTCGCATTACGTTGGGAGTACTTTCTTTATAAATAAGTGAAATCCATGAGCACTCGTGAAAATCTAGTGAATTGCTATATGATTGACGTTCTTGTGCGTAACCATTATGGTTATGAAAGTGAAAAGTGAAAGTGCATTCTCGTTACATTCTTATTCATGAAAGGTCATGCTACATTCTTGTTCATACTTGTTACATTCTTGCTAGTTCATACTTGCTCTCATTCTATCTTAAACGATCCTCTTTGTTACTATGGTTATTCGCATGATTTATCACATTCGCATGATTTTACCTTATTCTTTAGAGCTAAAATGTTAATCACTTTAATAGTGCTAATCATGTTGATGCGAAGATACCTACTGGGCAAGTGTGCTCATTACCTATTTCCAATTTTTTCAGGAAATGAAAGTGATACAAATTCAGATTCGGGTTATACAAGTAGCGGGTCCAAGAGCGAATGAAAGTGTTGTCAAGATGAGAGTAAAGACTTAGGAAAGTCTATATTGTTTAGATTGAGTCTATGTAATTTTCCTATTTCTTGAGTCTCATAGATTGGAAGAAGTTGAAAGTTATTATATTTGAATATTGATTATCAATGAAATAAGTTGGAGTTTGATTAAAATATGTGCAATTGCATTTATGTGTGTGATTATCTTGTGCTCTGATCATTCTTGCTTGCAAGAGGCTTATCATGCCGGCTGTTCACGTTTTCCCCGAGCGAGTCTTCTACTGTCATAAAGGCTCGGGGCATGACAGTTAAGTTGGTGTCAGAGTCTAAGTCTCAGGACTTAAGGAAAAGAGTCATGTCATAGGATAAGTCCAAGGTTTAAGGACCCATACCTATGAACTAAGGAAGAAATTTCCATACCCATGTGAGAATTGCGTAGAGCTCGGGATGAGATAGTTATATAAAAATTATCTTAGGATAAATCTTCCCGATTCTAAATAACTAAAATGTCCATGATTCTCAGGTACCTTGATTCTCAATGGCTCATCGTATAAACTGGGACGAGATGCAGCAAACTGTTACTGGACTTACTCAAGCCTTACAAACAGTGGCCCAAGCCGGTGGAAGGGCTGGCGTGGGTAACTTGCACAGCAATTTCCAAAGTTTAAATCCTCCACGATTCTCTGGATCGTCTAACCCGGATGAAGCAAAAAATTGGATCGACGAAATGAATCAAATATTCGATGTCATGCAATGCACCGACCAGGAGAAGGTTCGACTTGTCACGTTCCAACTCAACAAGGATGCTCGTACATGGTGAAAATCCATTCCAACGCCACCTGCAAACGCACCTCATACATGGGAGGGTTTTCTTACCCTATTCCGTGCCAAGTACTTTTCCGAGCATGTAAAGGAGAGAAAGGCTATGGAATTTGCCTCCTTAAAATAAGGCGCGATGTCTGTGGCAGAATATGAATTATAATTCTCTCGACTGGCACCTTATGCTCCTCACTTGGTAAGCACAGATTTATTGAAAGCCAACCGATTTATGGATGGTTTAAGGACCGAATTTATCCAACAACTTGGAACCCAGAATATCCGCACCTATACCGAGATGGTACAAATAGCGCATCTATGTGAAAAAACCGTGGAGAAGGTGGAGAGGCTCCGAGGAGAGAGGTCAAGCCGAAAACATGATAGGCAAGAAGAGAAAGAAGTGGATGAGGATGAAGATCGTCACATTAAGAGGTTCCGTAATGGGAACAGTAATGAAAAAAGAAATGGAATGGAAATGGAAAGAACGAGAAAGTTAAAGAAGAGAAGGAGCAAGCCGTGGCACCTTGCTCATTTTGTGAAAAGTTTGGGCACTCGGCAGAACAATGTTGATAGCGTCTCGGCGCTTGTCTCAAATGTGGAAGCCGGGAACATCGCTTGCCCCTATGTCCTTTCATTAACGGACAATCATCAAGGGATAACAACAAATGCGGGAAGCGAGGTCGATTAAATGCCATTCTAGACGAGGGAGGTGAGATGATAAAAGGTACTCTCTTAACCCATTCGCCTTATGTTAATTCTTAATACATTAAAATACATACACTCTCCATAAAAACTCATATATTGAATTTGGGGACCAAATTCTCTTAAGTGGGGGAGGGTGAAAGGCCCTAGAATTTTTATAAATTATTTTTGGTATATTTAATTATTTTCTAGGAATTTTAAAGACCCAAAATGGATTAATAAATAAGTATTGGATTAAATAAATCATTATAAGGCCTAATTTATGTTAAGCCCACCAAGTGGAGATGAATATTATATGGTAGCGGCGGGAAATTCTTTGGCCTTGAATCGGGGTATTTAGAAAATTATTGACTCTAGGGATATGGTAATATGGAGAAGACAAAATTATTTATCCTATACGGATGATCCGATCCGCAAGGACCCTGATTTGGAATTAATTCACCAAGGTTACTTAACACAATGTATCAAGTAACAATTACCAATATTTGTTGATAAAAATTCTCCATCAAAGAGATTCATTGTTTCAAGACCGATGTCACTTTCTGTATTGTATTTGCTTTTATTTTATCGATCCATCAGAACAAGATTTACTTTATTTTTTTATTCATCATTTAGATTTAGGTCAATGGGTTAAACTAGATAGTCATATGAAATATTGGATTAAATAAATCATTATAAGGCCTAATTTATGTTAAGTAATTAATCTAGGTTTGATAACTGAAACCCAATAGGTTAAAGGACCAAGCACATTAAGTTTGGCCCATATTCTAGAAGGTTATTTAGCCTATTTACGTATTTTAAGAATAAATAATATTTTTATAGATAATAATGTGGATAATTAACAAAAGAGTTTGATTTATGTTGAATTCTATGCACGTTGGATGTAGCGGTCTATCGTGCGACTGCCACAGCGACGTAATGCACCTAGACTGATGCGTTACACCTTGTCAGTTCCGTGAATGGAAGAACGAGTAGAAAGATTGGAACTTTGGGATCCTATCTACAAGAGACCTAATTGGGAGAGCTTGTAAGGTTACTAACGACTCTTAGAGATTAGGTTCTGGAAAATTAAGGACTCTAGAATCGATCTAATCTTCAAACCCTAGCCAAAACCCTATAAATAGGACCTAATTCTGAACTGAGCGACCCTTACTTTTGGTTCGTGAAGAATCAAGGTAAGGAGTCATAATTTCGGGTAAGTTCTTTAGAAGCTTTTATTTAGTATACTTTAGACTAATAGTTCTCCAAATTTTATCCTAGGAGATCAAGCAACCAAGGAGATTGAAGCTTCTAAAGTGGCTGGTTCGACCATAGCAACCCAAGAAACTAAACGCAAGACCCCTGAAGATCAAGAGATTAGGATGTCTAAACGAGGTAATTAGAGTTTAATCCTTTAGAACTTTTTGTTTACCATAGTTTCATCTTCGTACCCTTAAAATTTCACATCCTTAGGTCAAGAGGCTGAGGAGCTAGAGCAGCGTGAAGTTGCTGGAAACTCACTGGAAAGGGAGAAATAAGGTACATCTTTCAGACTCAAATTAGAAGTTTAAAGCCTAGTTAAGCGGTAGGTTATCTCATGATTGATAAAAACATCTTGTCAGGGATAAAAGCCCTCTGATTGTGTTTGATTTCATGCATTATAGACTATGAATTTCATATTTTAGTGGGTTCATGCATACATACATATCCTTAGCTCAAATCAAAGATCAAAGATATCATCTTGTCAATTAACTGCAACCTATGCATCTAGATGACCTTTACTTCATTTTGTCATAATTGGGATAGTTAAATCTTTTGAAAACATGACATGGTTTCAAATCACAGTCTTTTAATTTCTTTATACTGTTAGCAGGGACTCTAACGCATCATACTTAGACCATCACAACACTGTAACGGCCTTACGATAAGCCGTCACACCCTCTGTTCCATTTTAATTGCTCTGTTGTCTCTGACGCACCATAACAGGAGTGTTACACTACTGTAACGGCCCCTCGATAAACCGTCACAATCACTGTGACGCACCCACTCTCGACCGTCAGGAGAACTGGAGACCGAATTAGAAAACAGTCAATTTTAACTTATTAATAAGCCTAGTTATTTAAGTTTTGACCTAATTTCATGTCTTTAAGATTATTTACTGGTTCATGATAGAAAATGCATAATTTAGGTATCTTAAGTGACGTGACCCAACCTCGGACTTAGGCAAGCAATCACAAATAGCATTCAAATGGGCCTTAATGGGCCACCGCTCTCCCGCCGCACTCTATACCCGGAGTGACTTGGCGATGCCAAGTGTGAAGTATGGGAATGGGCCCTTGCTGGTAGAGGGCCAGCAAGGCCAAGGTTTGACTCCCAAGGGTTGGATGCCTAATTCAATTGGGGCCGACAAAGTGCGCAAAGGCACCGGTTCACACTACCCCACGGCGACCACTCTAAGTCATGGACTTGAGGATCGGGCGCTCCCTCACAAATTCAGCGGCGCATGAAGTAAATATTGAAAGAGCAACACTAATGAGCTAGGATGAGACACTTACTCGACCGGTTTGAGGAAACCGGTCCCGGTCGGAGACGAGGGCGAGCGGGGAGGCGGTGGCTCCCCACACGCCGCGGCGGTGTCGCTTGACCTGCCCAAAGAAGTACAAGACTACACCTCACGCAGGAGGGGGATCTTGGGGTGGGGGTTAAAGTGTTACAACCAAAACTACCACCACGCAGGGTAGGGCCTTCAGCCGGCCAAGCGGGGAGGGGAGAAAAGCTCTCAATCACTAAGTGGCGTCCGGCGCGATATGAGCCTTGTTCTGGCCTGCAGGACAGGGTGATGATGTTGTGGTCGCCACGGACTCGTCCGCACTCCAAATTGACAGAGACCACCTCCTAAAGCTTCCTGACTTGAAGAGGTTGACTCCAGAATTTTTGGGGATGCTCAGTGGGTCGGAGGTAGCAGCACCAGCAGCTGGGAGGAGACCTCCCTGTCTGGCCGCAGGCTCTGCTTGGACTGGAACAGCAGGTTGCAGAGATCACCGTTCGCACTCCCGAGCTCCAAACAGCACGAAACTGGTGGCGACGTCTTCGTGGTCAAAGTAGCTTTCAGCAGGAGGTGACGGGGCTGCATTCAGAGGTCGAGAGCGGTCGGTATACCCTGAAGAGTGGGCACTGGTCGGAGCAGACTGCAGAAGATAGGACTGGAGAGCTCGGGGGAGAAAATTTGTAACTCCTTCCTCCTGTGGCCGAACGAGGTTCTGTTTCTTGATCTTGGAAGAGGACTGGCAGGGGGAGAACTTTGATGAAGGGGCTTCAGCCTGAATCCACTGGGGTACGTCGTGGCACAATGATCTTTCTGGTTCTGGTCCAGGATGAAGACCTCTCTGCGCAATTGTGGGAGAACGGCTCCTACGGCTGGCCCCGACCTCAGAACGAGTTGGTTCCACCTCGCCTACGAAGAAGACAAAGGGGCCTTTCCAGTGATGTAGGCCACGCCCCCATACACTCCAAGATGAAGATGTGGACGATGCTGCAACTCGGTACTGATCTGCAGGCCAGCACTGCAACAACCTGAAATTGAAAGGAGAGGGAGAGGGGCTTCTTTTGGTGGAGGGTTGATGTAGGGCGGCCAAATGGTGAAGGGGGGTTCTTGTGGGGTGATGGAGGGGGCTAATGGTGATGGGGAGTGAGGAGGAAGAGGGCTGGGGTCGCAGGTTGCAGTTAGGGTAGGGTGAGGAGATGGTGTGAGACGTGGAGTGGAGAATAGAGGAGGGGGGCGGACCTAGCTATGGGGGAGAGAGGGGGGGTGGCCAAAAGAAGTGGAGGGAGATGGATTTCAAATTTGAAATGGTCTTGGGAGTGGGGGATTGTGTGGGAACTAGGGGAGATTGTGTGGGAATGGGTGGGATTGTGTTGGAAAGTGGGAGATGCCTCCTTGGGACAATGGGAGTGGAGTAATGGCAACTTGGGGAAGTGGAGGGGTATTGAATGAGGTGGGTAGCTAGTGAAGGTGGTTGGGGAGGGGAGGAGAGAAAAGAAAATTTGAAATTGGGATTGGAGGAGAGAGAAAGAGGGGTGAAATAGAGAGATTAAGAGGGGAATAGGTGGGGAATCTCTCCCCTAGGGTCTCTCACCCAAAAACTAGAGGAATCACTCCAATTTGAACTCAAATGGCAATTTTAACTCATTCATTCATTAACTTCAAATGAGGGGAAGTGGGGTCCTATTTATAGGCAACCCACTCTTTACAATAAGTCACTGACAAAATAAGCAACTACAAATAACCAAGGGGGGGTGGGGGCGCCAATGGGCCTAGCCCAACGAATTTGGCCCAATAGCCTCATTAGACAGCATGATGATACAAAAACATAGGAAAGTAAGTGCTAGACCTAGGGAAATGACTCCAATAAAATGAAAATACATCAAAATGACACAAAGGAAAACTACAAAATGGATAAGGGGCCTTAATAGACTGAGGCCCAAACTCAACCAGCTCCTGAATGTGAAGAAGTGGACCCGAGCCAAAGGGAATCGTGGGTGATGCCTCCATCAAATCCCCTGGGCCGCGAAGAGCTCGACTCCGTCGAGTAAGGATCCATCCGGCTAAGGTACCACTCGAGGAGGTCCGGATCCAATCGCTGGAGATCCTCCCGACTCACCCATGAGTCTTCCGACGGAGGCCGATCCTTCCACCTGACGAGATAGCGCTCATATACCTTGCTCCGGGTGGTAGTGACCTGCTCATCCAATATTCGTTCAATGCGATCGTGCTGAGCTCTCTTGGCTAGTGGACTCTCCTCACGGGTGGGTACTCTCTCAAAGGAAGAAGTAGGCTCAATCTCCTCACTAGGTCCTACCGTGGGGCCCTTGTATGGCACAAAGTCGGCGACATTGAATGTAGGACTTACCCCATAATCCTCACGGAGATCTAACTCATAAGCATTTGCACCAATGCGCCTCAAGACCTGGAAGGGCCCAGTCCCACGCGGCCTCAACTTGGAGTTGGCTCCTGGGGAGAGCCTCTCCGTCCTTACCATCACAAAGTCACCCACTTGGAACTCTAAGTGACGCCGGTGAGAGTCGGCCAACTTTTTATAAGCCTCATTTTTCATGCTAATGTGCTTGCGAATTTCCTCATGCAATTGCCTAATATGTTATGCAAAAGACACGGCAGAAATGGACACTCTAGCATGCTGGGGAAGGGGAATGAGGTCGGATGGCTTTCTTGGTTTGTACCCATGCATGGCTTCAAATGGACTCATCCCTATTGACTTATTGATGGAATTGTTGTATGCAAACTCAGCCTGTGGTAAGATGAGATCCCAATTTCCTGGTCGATCCTCAACAAGACTCCTAAGGAGGTTCCCTAGACTCCGGTTGACCACTTCAGTTTGGCCATCCGTTTGGGGGTGGTAGGCAGTGGAGAATTTGAGGAGGGTACCCATCATGTGCCAAAGAGTCTTCCAAAAATAGCTAGTGAATTTGACATCCCTATCGGAGACTATGGTCTTGGGCAGCCCATGGAGACGGACTACCTCATCAAAGAATAATCAGGCTACATGGGAGGCATCGGATGTTTTGGAGCATGGGATGAAGTGGGCCATTTTGGAAAATCTATCAACCACCACATAGATGGAGTCATGCTTCCTAGAGGTCTTGGGTAAGCCTAGCACAAAGTCCATGCTCAAATCTTGCCATGGTTGGTCGGGAATGGGAAGTGGGGTGTATAGGCCGGTGTTTTGCTTCACCTGCTTAGCCAAAGCACACGTGCGACATTGACCCACTATTTTGCCTACATCTCTCTTGAGGCTCGGCCAATAAAATTGACCCTCAACTAAGGCAATGGTTTTGTGGACCCCAAAATGACCGGCTAACCCTCCGGCATGTAATTCCCAAACCAAGGAATCTCAAAGAGAGGTCCGGGAAATGCAAAGCCTTGGCCCCTTGAAGAGGAACCCATCCTCTAAAATAAATCCCTCATGCTCCTTGCTAGAATGAGTGGTCAAGTTGGCATAGATTTGCCCAAAGTCGGGGCAACCAGGGTACTCGTCCTTGACCTTATCAAAACCAATCACTTCCACTTGGATAGTGGATAACAAGGACATCTTCCTACTAAGGGCATCCGCGGCCTTATTCTCACTCCCGGCCTTGTGTTTGATGACAAAGGTGTAGGATTGGATGAACTCAACCCATCGGGCATGTCGGGCATTCAACTTTTGTTGGGAATTGAGGTATTTGAGGGCCTCATGGTCGGAAAAGATGACAAACTCTTTGGGAAGCAAGTAATGTCTCCAGTGTCGGAGGGATTGGACCACGGCATAGAACTCCTTGTCATAGGTGGAGTATCTAGTCCTAGCATCACATAGCTTCTCACTAAAGTAGGCGATCGGGTGTCCCTCTTGACTAAGAATCCCTCCTATCCCTGTCCCGGATGCATCACAAGTGACCTCAAAAACGTTGGAGAAATCGGGAAGGCATAGGACCGGGGCTTGGGTCAACTTTTCCTTAAGCTCAAGGAAGGCTTTAGAGGCGGCTTTGGTCCAAACAAAGGTTCCCTTCTTGAGACAATCAGTTATTGGGCCGGTGATAGTGCTAAACCCTCGAATGAATCTCCTATAGAATGTGGCCAACCCATGGAAACTCCTAACCTCATGAAGGGTGTGGGGCTCCGGCCAATCAAGAATAGCTTGGACCTTGTCGGGGTCCATGGAGATTCCTTTGGTTGACACCACAAATCCTAGGAAGGTGATGGAAGTGGTCATGAAATGACACTTTCCTAGGTTGGCAAATAGGCTTTCTTGCCGGAGGACGGTGCAAACTTTCCTAAGGTGGTCAAGGTGGGCCTCATGGGTTTGGCTATAGATGAGAATATCATCAAAGTATACCACTAGAAAATTCTCAATGAAAGGCCTAAGTACCTCCGTCATAAGACGCATGAAAGTACTTGGGGCATTAGAAAGTCCAAATGGCATGACTAACCACTCAAAGAGACTATCCTTGGTCTTGAAGGCCATTTTCCACTCATCCCCGGGCCTTACCCTAACTTGGTGGTAGCCACTTTTGAGATCTATCTTAGAGAAGATGGTGGCTCCGGCTAGCATATCCAACATGTCATCAAGCCTAGGGATGGGGAACCTATACTTGACGGTAATCTTGTGATGGAGGCATCACCCACGACTCCCTTTGGCTCGGGTCCACTTCTTCACATTCGGGAGCTAGTTGAGTTTGGGCCTCACTCTATTAAGGCCCCTTATCCATTTTGTAGTTTTCCTTTGAGTCATTTTGATGTATTTCCATTTTATTTGAGTCATTTCTCTAAGTCTAGCACTTATTTTCCTATGTTTGGTATCATCATGATGTCTAATGTAAGCTATTGGGCCCCATTCGTTGGACTAGGCCCATTAGCACTCCCAACCCCCTTGGTTATTTGTAGTTGTTTATTTTGTCAGGGACTTATTGTAAAGAGTGGGTTGCCTATATATAGGACCCCACTCCCCTCATTTGAAGTTAATGAATGATTACATCCTTTTGAGTTAAACTTGCCATTTGAGTTCAAATTGGAGTGATTCCTCTAGTTTTTGGGTGAGAGACCCTAGGGGAGAGATTCCCCACCCATTCCCCTCTTAATCTCTCTATTTCACCCCTCTTTCTCTCTCCTCCAACCCCAAATCCGAATTTCCTTCGCTCTCCTCCCTCCTCCCATCCACTTCCAACCTCCAACCACCTCCTTTAATGCCCTCCACTTCCCCATGGCCTCCATTACTCCACTCCCTAGTTCCTAGGTAGAAGTCTCCCCATTCCAACACCTTCATCCACCTTCCAACCAAATCTACCCCATTCCAATGCAAGCACTCCACTTCCCAACATAATCACCCACCTTCCAAGACCTTTTGAATTTGAAATCCACCCTTCCCTCCACTCACTTGTGCCCCCCTCACCTTCTCCTCTCACCCACCTTCCCCAAATTCGTAGCTCTTCCTCCTCCACCTGCTAGCACTTGCTTCCAGCCATTCTCCACCTCATTCCCCATCACCATTAGCTCCCTTCTCCACCCCACAAGAGCCCCCACTCTCCCTTAGGTCATTCCTACCATTTCCCTCCACCAAAGAAGCCATATCTCCCTCTCATTTCTTCTAGTAGGTTGGAGCTGTGCAGATCTGCAGAACAGCCCTTGTTGCAGCGTCAACCACGGATTCATCCTAGTTCTTCAGAAGGCGTGGCCTACCTTTCTGGAAAGGCCTTCCAGTCTACTTCGCAGGCGAGGTGGAATCAACACGATCGGAGCTCGGAGCTGCCAGATAGAGCCATTCTCCCAATAGTGCGCAGAGAGGTCTTCATCCTGGACCAGAGCGTGGAAGATCCTTCTGCCACGACAAACCCCAGCGGATTCAGGCTGAAGCCCCTTCATCAAAGTTCTTCCTCTACCGGTCATCTTTCAAGATCAAGAAACAGAACCCCGTTCGGCTACCGGAGGAAGAAGTTACGAATTTTCTCCCCCGATCTATCTAGTTCTGTTTTCTGCTGTCTACTCCGACCAGTACCCACTCTTCTGGGTGCCCCGGCCATCCTCGACCTCTGAATGCATCTCCGTCACCTCCTGCTGAAACCTACCTCGACCACGAAGATGATGCCGCTGGTTTCGTGATGATCGGAGCTCGGGAGGGCGCTCAGTCACTTCTGCAACTTGCTGTTACAGTCCAAACAGGACCTGCGGCCAGACAGAGGAGGCTACTTCCTGTTGCTGGTGCAGCCACCCCCGACCGTCTGAGCTTCCCCAAAAATTCTGGAGTCCACCTCTTCCAGTCAGGAAGCTTCAGGAGCTGGTTTCGATCAATTTGGAGTCCGGACAAGCCCGGCATAGCCATCACAGCGACCCCCTGTCCAGAATTCCAGATTGAAGCTGCAACTTCCCTAGTTCTCATTTCTCTTCGTTTCGGTCCACCAACCCCTCCCCGCTTGGCCGGCTGAAGGCCCCACCCTGCGTGGTGGTAGTGTTTGAATGTATCATATTAACCCCTACCCCAAGATCCCCCCTCCTGCGAGAGGAGTAGTTTTGTAAGTGGTTTGGCAGGTCAAGCGACACCGCCGCGGCGTGTGGGGAACCACCGCCTCCCCGCTCGCCCTCGTCTCCGACCGGGACCGGTTTCTTCAAACCGGTCGAGTAAGTGTCTCTTCCTTGCTCACCTAGTGTAGCTCTCTCAATATTTGATTCATGCACCGCTGATTTCGTGAGGAGCGCCCTATCCTCAAGTCCATGACTTAGAGTGATCGCCGTGGGTTAGTGTGACCCGGTGCCCGAGTGCACTTTGTCGGCCCCAATCGAATTGGGCAACCAACCTTGGGGAATCAATTCTTGGCCTTGCTGGCCCTCTACCAGCAAGGGTCCATTCCCATAAGTCACCCTTGGTATCACATAGTCACCCCGGGAATAGAGTGCAACGAAGAGAGCGGTGGCCCATTAAGGCCCATTTGGATGCTTAGATGTGCTTATTTGACTAAGTCCGAGGTTGTGTCACGTCAAGTGGTATCAGAGCAAGTCCTTGACTTGTCTCTATCAAGTCTAAGTCCTAGGACCTTTGCATTGTGTGTCCAACCACTTTGGCCCTTTGTCTTGCATGTCCACCCGTAGTGGTACTAGCTACCAACCCGGTTCTTCATCTTCGATTCCAACCATGGATCCCAATCCTCACCAACTCAACCAAGATGTTCCTAGGGAGGAACCCCAAGAAAGGCTAGAGGCTGCCCTCACAACCATCCTTGCCCAACTAGAGTCCCTTACCAACCGAATTGCTCGGTTAGAAGACCAAGGGTACCACCCAAGGAACAATGAGCCAAGAGTCCCTCCACCACATGGTGATTATCATAGGAATGGTTTTCCCCAAAGGAACCAAGGCCCAAGAGTCCACCCTCCACATATAGAGCCTCATAGGGATGAGTTCCACCCAAGGAACAACGGCCCAAGAGCCCATCACCCACATGCTGAATTTTATAGGGATGAAATGGACCATGACCATTATTATGAGTATGAGATACCTCGCCCCCATCAAAACCATGACCGGCGTCCACGGGATGATCCGGATGACCCCCTTTTAAGGATGATCAAGGTAGAGGCCCCAAACTTTGACGGTTCACATGAACCTAGTGTTTACCTAGAATGGGAGACCGCCATGGACCAATACTTTGAATGGTACCCCATGTCCGACCAAAGAAGAGTTAGATTGGCTAAGATGCATCTCACTAAGTTGGCCAAAACTTATTGGCTAAATCAAGAGGGTCTAAGGCGGATTAGGAGGGATGAGCCTATTAACACTTGGGCGGATATGAAGAATCTACTTAGGAACAAATACCTTCCCCGAACCTACCACCAAATGCTCCTAGATGAATGGCAAAGCCTCACCCAAGAAGGAAAGACCGTGGTAGAGTACATTGAAAAATTTGACTCTTATCTTCTAAAGTGTGGAGTCCATGAGGATGCGGATGTCACCTTATCCCGCTTTAGGAATGGGCTTCAAAGCCACATCAAGAGGGAACTATTCATGAGAGATGTTGATAACCTTGAGATAGCTTACCAAATTGCTAGAGATGTGGAAAGGTTTTCTAGGAGTTCCCGATTTATCCCTCCCCGACCCACCGACCCCAAAAACATGGGACCACGTCCCATTCCACCCACCCCCATGAGAGCTCCTAGACCAAGTGAGAATGCCCCTTTAAGGTCCTACAACCCTCCCCCACCCATCACTCCAAACAAACCCACTCCTAGTCACCCTCTTCCACGGAAGGATGACAACCCCAAAGGCCCAAGTGTAGGAGCCACCCCGGGAAGTGGGCGCCAACAATGCTATAAGTGTCATGGGTATGGTCATTTTGCGGGGCAATGTCCATCTAAGGGGTTATCTAGCTTGCTTATTGAGGAAGAAGTCCAACCCCAAAAGGAACAAGAAAATGTCATTGAGGAACATGAAGCCTTAATAGATTGGGAAGAGGAGTATGAAGCCCAATATCTAGAGTCGGGTCTAGATCATTCCACTCCTTCAAACAACTCCCATCTAGGAGTCATTAGGTGCACTCTCACCCAACCTCAAGAAGACGATTGGCGACGGACTTCAATTTTCCACACCTTTGTCAAGATAGAAAACCATGTGAGGAAAGTGATCTTGGATAGTGGTAGTTGTGTTAATGCCGTGTCACCCGACACCGTCAAGCTCCTTGGGCTTACTCTCACTCCCCACCCAAGTCCGTACCGGGTCTCATGGATCAACAACAACTCCATCCCGGTCAACACCCAATGCTTAGTGCCTCTCACTTTCTCTTCCTACCATGGCCAAATATGGTGTGACGTCATACCCATGGAAGTGGGTAGCATCCTTTTAGGAAGACCTTGGCTCTATGATGTGGATGCCACCATTCTAGGAAGAAGCAACATATGCACCTTTGAGCATGAGGGTAAGACTATCCGTCTTAACCCTTCCCCACCTCGTCCCATGCCCAAGAGGGACACTCTCCCTCAAGGATCACACCCCACCACTCCACAAGTCTCGGGGAACTCCACCCCTCCAACTCAAGCCCTTATCCAAACCCCAAAACAAAGTAGAACCACGGGGTTGACCAAGGGTATTCATCTCATCACTAGGAGAGAGCTTGAAGAGGAAATTGCTCAAGGGGTGCCTTTGTGTGCGGTTGTCATATGCTTAGGGGAACCTACCCCTTCTAATCCCCATCCCATAGAGATCCAACAACTATTGGAAGAATTTCATGATGTGTTCCCGGAAGAGCTCCCGGACCAACTCCCTCCCATGCGTGATGTGCAACACGCAATCGACCTAGTGCCGGGAGCCACCCTTCCAAACCTTCCTCATTATCGCCTCAATCCTACGGAACATGCCGAACTTAGGAGGCAAATAGAGGAACTCATTAGGAAGGGCTTCATCCGCATTAGTAAGAGTCCATGTGCCGTCCCGGCCCTCCTTACCCCCAAGAAAGATGGATCGTGGCGGATGTGTGTGGATAGCCGGGCCATTAACAAGATTACCGTCAAGTATAGGTTCCCTATCCCTAGGCTTGATGACATGTTGGACATGCTAGCTGGAGCCACCATCTTCTCTAAGATAGATCTCAAGAGTGGTTACCACCAAGTTAGGATAAGGCCAGGGGATGAGTGGAAAACGGCCTTCAAGACCAAGGATGGTCTCTTTGAGTGGTTAGTCATGCCATTTAGGCTTTCTAATGCCCCAAGTACTTTCATGCGTCTTATGACGGAAGCACTTAGGCCTTTCATTGGGAACTTTCTAGTGGTATACTTTGATGATATTCTCATCTATAGCCACACCCATGAAGCCCACCTCGAACACCTTAGGAAAGTTTGCACCGTCCTCCGGCAAGAGAGCTTATTTGCCAACCTAAGAAAGTGTCATTTCATGACCACTACCATCACCTTCCTAGGATATGTGGTGTCAACCAAAGGAGTCTCCATGGACCCCGACAAGGTCCAAGCTATCATTGATTGGCCTGAACCCCACACCCTTCATGAGGTTAGAAGTTTCCATGGGTTGGCCACATTCTATAGGAGATTCATTCGGGGGTTTAGCACTATCACCGGCCCAATAACTGATTGTCTCAAAAAAGGAACCTTTGTTTGGACCAAAGCCACCTCTAAAGCCTTCCTTGAGCTTAAGGAAAAGTTGACCCAAGCCCCGGTCCTATGTCTTCTCGATTTCTCTAAAGTTTTTGAGGTCACTTGTGATGCATCCGGGATTGGGATAGGAGGGATTCTTAGTCAAGAGGGACACCCGGTCGCCTACTTTAGTGAGAAGCTATGTGATGCTAGGACTAGATACTCCACCTATGACAAGGAGTTCTATGCCGTGGTCCAATCCCTCCGACATTGGAGACATTATTTGCTTCCCAAAGAGTTTGTCATCTTTTCCGACCATGAGGCACTCAAATACCTCAATTCCCAACAAAAGTTGAATGCCCGACATGCCCGATGGGTTGAGTTCATACAATCCTACACCTTTGTCATCAAACACAAGGCCGGGAGTGAGAATAAGGCCGCGGATGCCCTTAGTAGGAAGATGTCCTTGTTATCCACTATCCAAGTGGAAGTGATTGGCTTTGACAAGGTCAAGGATGATTATCCTAGTTGCCCCGACTTTGGACAAATCTATGCCAACTTGACCACTCATTCTAGCAAGGAGCATGAAGGATTCATTTTAGAGCATGGGTTCCTCTTCAAGGGACTAAGGCTTTGCATTCCTCGGACATCTCTTCGAGACTTCTTGGTTTGGGAATTACATGCCGGTGGGTTAGCCGGTCATTTTGGGGTCCACAAGACCATTGCCTTAGTTGAGGGTCAATTTTATTGGCCAAGCCTCAAGAGGGATGTAGGCAAAATAGTGGGTCAATGTCGCACATGTGCTTCGGCCAAACAAGTAAAACAAAACACCGGCCTATACACCCCACTTCCCATTCCCGACCGCCCATGGCAAGATTTGAGCATGGACTTTGTGCTAGGTTTACCCAAGACCTCTAGGAAGCATGACTCCATCTATGTGGTGGTTGATAGATTTTCCAAAATGGCCCACTTCATCCCATGCTACAAAACCTCCGATGCCTCCCATATAGCCCGGTTATTCTTTGATGAGGTAGTCCGCCTCCATGGGCTACCCAAGACCATAGTCTCCGATAGGGATGTCAAATTCACTAGCTATTTTTGGAAGACTCTTTGGCACATGATGGGTACCCTCCTCAAATTCTCCACTGCCTACCACCCCCAAACGGATGGCCAAACTGAAGTGGTCAACCGGAGTCTAGGGAACCTCCTTAGGTGTCTTGTTGAGGATCGGCCCGGAAATTGGGATCTCATCTTACCACAGGCTGAGTTTGCATACAATAATTCCGTCAATAAGTCAATAGGGATGAGTCCATTTGAAGCAGTGCATGGGTACAAACCAAGAAAGCCATCCGATCTCATTCCCCTTCCCCAGCATGCTAGAGTGTCCATTTCTGCCGAGTCTTTTGCACAACATATTAGAGAGTTGCATGAGGAAATCCGCAAGCACATTGGCATGAAAAATGAGGCGTATAAAAGGTTGGCCGACTCTCACCGGCGTCACTTAGAGTTCCAAGTGGGTGACTTTGTGATGGTGAGGACGGAGAGGCTCTCCCCAGGAGCCAACGCCAAGTTGAGACCACGTGGGACTGGGCCCTTCCAGGTCTTGAGGCGTATTGGTGCGAATGCTTATGAATTAGATCTCCCTGAGGATTATGGGGTAAGTCCTACATTCAATGTCGCCGACTTAGTGTCTTACAAGGGCCCCACGGTGAGACCTAGTGAGGAGATCGAGCCCACTCCCTCCTTTGAGAGAGCACCCACCCGAGAGGAGAGTCCACTAGCCAAAAGAGCTCAGCGTGATCGCATTGAACAAATATTGGATGAGCAGGTCACTACCACCCGGAGCAAGGTCTATGAGCGCTATCTCGTCAGGTGGAAGGATCGGCCTCCGTTGGAAGACTCATGGGTAAGTCGGGAGGACCTACAGCGATTGGATCCAGATCTCCTCGAGCGGTACCTTAGCCGGATGGACCCTTACTCGACGGAGACGAGCTCTTTGCGGCCCAGGGGATTTGATGGAGGCATCACCCACGACTCCCTTTGGCTCGGGTCCACTTCTTCACATTCGGGAGCTAGTTGAGTTTGGGCCTCACTCTATTAAGGCCCCTTATCTATTTTGTAGTTTTCCTTTGAGTCATTTTGATGTATTTCCATTTTATTTGAGTCATTTCTCTAAGTCTAGCACTTATTTTCCTATGTTTGGTATCATCATGATGTCTAATGTAAGCTATTGGGCCCCATTCGTTGGACTAGGCCCATTAGCACTCCCAACCCCCTTGGTTATTTGTAGTTGTTTATTTTGTCAGGGACTTATTGTAAAGAGTGGGTTGCCTATATATAGGACCCCACTCCCCTCATTTGAAGTTAATGAATGATTACATCCTTTTGAGTTAAACTTGCCATTTGAGTTCAAATTGGAGTGATTCCTCTAGTTTTTGGGTGAGAGACCCTAGGGGAGAGATTCCCCACCCATTCCCCTCTTAATCTCTCTATTTCACCCCTCTTTCTCTCTCCTCCAACCCCAAATCCGAATTTCCTTCTCTCTCCTCCCTCCTCCCATCCACTTCCAACCTCCAACCACCTCCTTTAATGCCCTCCACTTCCCCATGGCCTCCATTACTCCACTCCCTAGTTCCTAGGTAGAAGTCTCCCCATTCCAACACCTTCCTCCACCTTCCAACCAAATCTACCCCATTCCAATGCAAGCACTCCACTTCCCAACATAATCACCCACCTTCCAAGACCTTTTGAATTTGAAATCCACCCTTCCCTCCACTCACTTGTGCCCCCCTCACCTTCTCCTCTCACCCACCTTCCCCAAATTCGTAGCTCTTCCTCCTCCACCTGCTAGCACTTGCTTCCAGCCATTCTCCACCTCATTCCCCATCACCATTAGCTCCCTTCTCCACCCCACAAGAGCCCCCACTCTCCCTTAGGTCATTCCTACCATTTCCCTCCACCAAAGAAGCCATATCTCCCTCTCATTTCTTCTAGTAGGTTGGAGCTGTGCAGATCTGCAGAACAGCCCTTGTTGCAGCGTCAACCACGGATTCATCCTAGTTCTTCAGAAGGCGTGGCCTACCTTTCTGGAAAGGCCTTCCAGTCTACTTCGCAGGCGAGGTGGAATCAACACGATCGGAGCTCGGAGCTGCCAGATAGAGCCATTCTCCCAATAGTGCGCAGAGAGGTCTTCATCCTGGACCAGAGCGTGGAAGATCCTTCTGCCACGACAAACCCCAGTGGATTCAGGCTGAAGCCCCTTCGTCAAAGTTCTTCCTCTACCGGTCATCTTTCAAGATCAAGAAACAGAACCCCGTTCGGCCACCGGAGGAAGAAGTTACGAATTTTCTCCCCCGATCTATCTAGTTCTGTTTTCTGCTGTCTACTCCGACCAGTACCCACTCTTCTGGGTGCCCCAGCCATCCTCGACCTCTGAATGCATCTCCGTCACCTCCTGCTGAAAGCTACCTCGACCACGAAGATGATGCCACTGGTTTCGTGCTGATTGGAGCTCGGGAGGGCGCTCAGTCACTTCTGCAACTTGCTGTTACAGTCCAAACAGTACCTGCGGCCAGACAGAGGAGGCTACTTCCTGTTGCTGGTGCAGCCACCTCCGACCGTCTGAGCTTCCCCAAAAATTCTGGAGTCCACCTCTTCCAGTCAGGAAGCTTCAGGAGCTGGTTTCGATCAATTTGGAGTCCGGACAAGCCCGACATAGCCATCACAGCGACCCCCTGTCCAGAATTCCAGATTGAAGCTGCAACTTCCCTAGTTCTCATTTCTCTTCGTTTCGGTCCACCAACCCCTCCCCGCTTGGCCGGCTGAAGGCCCCACCCTGCGTGGTGGTAGTGTTTGAATGTATCATATTAACCCCTACCCCAAGATCCCCCCTCCTACGAGAGGAGTAGTTTTGTAAGTGGTTTGGCAGGTCAAGCGACACAGCCGCGGCGTGTGGGGAACCACCGCCTCCCCGCTCGCCCTCGTCTCCGACCGGGACCGGTTTCTTCAAACCGGTCGAGTAAGTGTCTCTTCCTTGCTCACCTAGTGTAGCTCTCTCAATATTTGATTCATGCACCGCTGATTTCGTGAGGAGCGCCCGATCCTCAAGTCCATGACTTAGAGTGATCGCCGTGGGTTAGTGTGACCCGGTGCCCGAGTGCACTTTGTCGGCCCCAATCGAATTGGGCAACCAACCTTGGGGAATCAATTCTTGGCCTTGCTGGCCCTCTACCAGCAAGGGTCCATTCCCATAAGTCACCCTTGGTATCACATAGTCACCCCGGGAATAGAGTGCAACGAAGAGAGCGGTGGCCCATTAAGGCCCATTTGGATGCTTAGATGTGCTTGTTTGACTAAGTCCGAGGTTGTGTCACGTCATCTTGTTAATGGCCCGGCTATCCACACACATCCGCCATGATCCATCTTTCTTGGGGGTAAGGAGGGCCGGGACGGCACATGGACTCTTACTAATGCGGATGAAGCCCTTCCTAATGAGTTCCTCTATTTGCCTCCTAAGTTCGGCATGTTCCGTGGGATTGAGGCGATAATGAGGAATGTTTGGAAGGGTGGCTCCCGATACTAGATCGATTGCGTGTTGCACATCACGCATGGGAGGGAGTTGGTCCGGGAGCTCTTCCGAGAACACATCATGGAATTCTTCCAAAAGTTGTTGGATCTCTATGGGATGGGGGTTAGAAGGGGTAGGTTCCCCTAAGCAGATGACTACCGCACACAATGGCACCCCTTGAGCAATTTCCTCTTCAAGCTCTTTCCTAGTGATGAGATGAAGACCTTTGATCAACCTCGTGGTTCTACTTTGTTTTGGGGTTTGGATAAGGGCTTGGGTTGGAGGGGTGGAGTTCCTCGAGACTTGTGGAGTGGTGGGGTGTGATCCTTGAGGGAGAGGGTCCTTCTTGGGCATGGGTCGAAGTGGGGAGGGGTTAAGACGGATAGTCTTACCCTCATGCTCAAAGGTGCATATGTTGCTTCTCTCTAAAATGGTGGCATCCACACCATAGAGCCAAGGTCTTCCTAAAAGGATGCTACCCACTTCCATGGGTATGACGTCACACCATATTTGGCCATGGTAGGAAGAGAAAGTGAGAGGCACTAGGCATTGGGTGTTGACCGGGATGGTGTTGTTGTTGATCCATGAGACCCGGTATGGACTGGGGTGGGGAGTGAGAGTAAGCCCAAGGAGCTTGACGGTGTCGGGTGACACGGCATTAACACAACTACCACTATCCAAGATCACTTTCCTCACATGGTTCTCTATCTTGATAAAGGTGTGGAAGATTGAGGTCCGACGCTAATCCTCTTCTTGAGGTTGGGTGAGGATGCACCTAATGACTCCTAGATGGGAGTTGTTTGAAGGAGTGGAGTGATCTAGACCCGACTCTAGATATTGGGCTTCATACTCCTCTTCCCAATCTAGTGAGGCTTCATGTTCCTCAACGTCATTTTCTTGTTCCTTTTGGGGTTGAACTTCTTCCTCAATAAGCAAACTAGATAACCCCTTAGATGGACATTGTCCCGCAAAATGACCAAACCCTTGACACCTATAGCATTGTTGGCGCCCTCTTCCCGGGGTGGCCCCTACACTTGGTCCTTTGGGGTTGTCATCCTTCCGTGGGAGAGGATGTCTAGGAGCGGGCTTGTTTGGAGTGATGGGTGGGGGAGGATTATAGGACCTTAAAGGGGCATTCCCACTTGGGCTAGGAGCTCTCATGGGAGTGGGTGGTGTTAGGGTGCTTGGCCCGGATACAGAGGGGGGGTGAATGAATCCTTCTACGAATAATGGCCAAATTTAAAAAACCGGATGCTAGATAAAGAAACAGAATAGAACCAATTCTATTCAACTCAAATACAATCACATTGAGAGCACCTATTCAAGCATCTAGCGGAAGCAAACCAGACAATCAAGCCACTGCTCAATAGATTTTTAGGTGGTTCAGTCCTTCAGACCTACATCCACCCCTCACTCCCAACCGGAGTGAGGCTTCACTAGCACACGCTAGAACCAAGCAGACTCAGTCTGCAAACAATTGCTGCCACACAGCTTGACCAGGGGAACAACCTCCCCTCTTCCTCCCAACCGGAGGGAACCACTAGTGACACCAGTCACTAGCAAACAAGAGACACAGGGTCTCTCTTCCTCCAGACTTGGAGGGAATTCCTGGACTTGAATCCACAAGCCCAGAACCGGAGACAAGTCTCCCTTCCTCCAAACCGGAGGGAACCCACAAGTAGCTCCCAGCTACTTGCAACTGGAGATCAGATCTCCCTTCCTCCTAACCGGAGGGAACCCGACCACAGACCAGAGGATCGAAAAGCACAGCAAACCAAAAAACAAAGAAAAGATAATAAACGAAAAATAGCTTCAGCAAACAGAAGCTGAAACACGAGATGCACAATTTGGCTCCCACTGGAGCTGACTGGCCTGGATCTGATCCAAGGTCCAGTGAGGACAGATCTTTAGGTAAGCTTCTTTCTTCTTCTCCACAAACTCTCTCATTCACTCTCTCTCTCTCTCTTTCTTTCTCTTAAACTCTCTTCCTCTTTCACACGATCACTATCTCTCTCTCTTTTCCTTTTTCTTCTTCTGCTAGATCGAGCTCTCTGTAACACTGCCTTTTCTTTCTTAGCTCCGATCACACTTCATCGGTGGGCGAAGGTTTCTATTTATAGCGGCAGCAGATGGATAGGGCACTAAACGCGTGTGCCTCCCACGCTCGATCCAGAACCTTCCTGCCACGTGCCCTTTGTGTATTTGTTCCTTCAGTATCGGATCATGTGCACCCAGACACTGATGAATGTTCTTCCTCGGACCTGCAACGAGATAAGAGCCATTAATATTGAGTGCCATAAGAACTAGAACTGCATGAGGTTAGTGGACACGACAAGAGGTACTAAACAGAGAACGACACGAGATACAGTGGTGACACAATGAACATTACTAAGAGACCTTTACGAGGTAGACAGAAAAACAACGCGAAGACACGAAGACAAGAGCAGAAACCAACACTGAGTATGGTTTCAATACAAGAAAGACACGAGGACAGGGAAGAATAAAAAAACGACACGAAGAAGCAACAAGATAAATGACACGAAGAAGCAACAAGATAAATGACACGAGGTGAAGATAGCACGAAGGCGAGACAGTAATCGACACGGGTTGAAAATAACACGAAGTCAAAACGGTAATCGACACGGGTTGAAAACAACACGAAGTCGAAACAGTAACCGACACGAGTTGAAAACAACACGAAGTCAAAGCGGTAATCGACATGGGTTGAAAATAACACGAAGTCGAAACAGTAATCGATACGGGTTGAAAAACAACACCAAGATGAAGTACAAGAATTGACACGGAGTTGTAAACAACACGAAGACAGAACAGTGATTTGACACGAAGTGAAAAAGACAAGAAGTAAAATGACACGAAGTGAAAACAAGGAAAATGACACGAAGTCAGAGAGACCAGTACGAGGAAAAACGACACGAGGTGAGACGACACGAAGTGAAGTTGACATGAAATGAAAAACAACACTAAGTATGATGAGAACAGAAAATAGACACGGAGTGAAGACAAGGATGACGCAGGAGTTAAAAACAACACGGGGTTCACTGGGAAACGACTCGAAGTTCATCAAAACAGAAACCAACACGAAGTGTGGTTTCAACATAAGACAGACACGAACTGACAACGACACGAAGTCGAAACAGTGAGACCACGATAAAAATGACTCGAAGAACAACAGTAAGTGTCACGAAGTGAACTTTGACAGAGCCACACACTACACGGAGAATGATACGAAGACGATGAAAACAACACGAAGTAAAGATCAAATGACACAAAATGTAATGGAAACAACACGGACGCACGACTTGAAGGACAGTAAACATGAACAATACGAAGTAAGAGAAGACGACACGGCGTGTCGGAAATACAAACAGTACTAGAACTAAAACGACACTAAGACAAGCAGAGCAACACGATGTGTTATATACAAAACAAGACGAGGTGCCAACCAACACGAATACAGTCCCTGAAAGATACCTGAAGTGAAAATGAAGGTTCATTCTTCAACAAACATGTTCTTTGTTCATTTTCACAGAAAAATATTTTTGTAAAATTTTCACATAGACATAATTTTTGAAGACCACTAAGACTTATAGTGTTGTCATCATCAAAACATGTAAAGATTTAACAAGACTCAACAATCTCCCCCTTTTTGATGGATGGCAACACTATGAGTCTTGAGTCTTTGCAGAGAAGGAAAAACACTAAATAGCCATTCGCAAATGAATATAACAAACATTTTTAACAAACATTTTTCCTGAGTTCTCCCCCTTTGACATCATCAAAAAAATGAAAACAAGAAGAATGCAATAATGCAAATGATATGAGTTAAGTTAATTTGTCCAAGAGTCTGAGAGAGAAGGCCTCAAAAGGGCAACAAAATACAGAGCATAGTCTTTTCAGGAAAAGTATCTGGCTTGTCTGCTAGAGGGGCCACGCGTCTTGCCTTGAGGTGGTCTCCCCCTTGGAGAAGCAGAAGAATGTTCTTGAGGTGGAGTTCTGCTGGAAGAGGCGTGACCAGGTGTTGAACCCAAGATAGACTGAAATTCCTTTAAATCATTTGATAGCTCAGCAAGCCAATACGCCACAGTGCTTCTGACATTTGCCACTTCAGAAATAATGTCATCTTGGCGAACACTGACAGTTTCATATCTGTCAGTCAGAGTTGTCATTTCTGTTATGAAGGCGACCAACTTATCATAGATTTGCTGAATGCCTGGACCTAGGGCACTTGAAGACTTCTTCAACAATTCTAAAGCTGTTCTGATCTCATAGCAATGATCTATTATGGTAGAAGACATTTTGAAGGAGGAAATATTAACATCATGTGACTCTCTCAGAGCTTTTGCAATTTTTGAACAAATCTCCTGTAATCCTTCCATCAAGGATTTGATTGCATCATCTGAAGCCCTTTTGTTTAGAAGGAATCGTCTCCATTCAGTGAGGAGAGATATCTCAAGCTTCAGTAATCTGGTATGTACCTGATTAATGTTGAGAGTGACAAATGTAAGCAGATCATCTAATTTCTTATCTTGTTTTTGCATCTGCTGAGTCAGGTTTATGAGAAGCTCTTCAATGTTGGGCGCCCGAGTAGATTCAATGTTGGGTGCCTCTGCAGATAAGAGTCTAGGTGGACCTAGAGGTGTACCAAAAAATTCACTGCCAGGTGCAGTTCTCTCAGCTACTTCCTCTTGTACTGGCATTTGACTGCTCTCAGCTGGGACCTGAACTTCATCTTCAGCTTGAGTTTCTTTCTGAGGGAATACATCTTCAGGTTCCTCTTCTTCACTTGAAGATTCTGTATCTAGTTCTATGATAGGAACCTTTTCTCTATCTTCCATGAGTTCCTTATCTGCAGGGATGCCAACAAAGGCCTGCTCAAGACTTTCAGATACGACCAAGTTGGTAGCCTCTTCCAAGCTTCGCTCAACAGTTGCTCTTAAAATTTCATTAACAAAAACAACAAGATCTTGATCAGTACTGTCTTGCTCTTTAGCTGGCTGTTCTTCAGGCACTATTGCCTCTTCAGATGTCTTCCCAAACGAGTCAAATAGCCCAGCAATGGTTGCATCTAGATCTGTTTGAATGCTTTCGTCAGATAATCTGATGTCCTCAGATGCAGCCTCAACTAGCCTCTGAAATGAGAAGGGTACTTCGATGGGTGCAGCTGGCAAGGTAGACACTGGTGGTTCAGCTGGTGTTTCCTGTTGAGCAATCTCAGAAACCAATTGCTCACCAGCTTGGGCTAAGACTTGAAATTCTTCTAAATGCTTCCCCTGAGATTGTGATTCCCTGGCCTTTTGGACCTTAGCTTGTCCCACCATAGAGGAGTCCTCTAACCCCAAAAATACTGAAACAAAGTTCATATTAAAAATGTTTCTGGCCTTCACTTCTGATGCGGCCTCTCCATCCAAGCAAATATCAGAGTGCTTGAATATCTCAGTCAGATGGGCGGCATAGGGAAGATGTCTCTTGGATCCAATGCATCCCTTCATGACCGAAAAAATAATCTCTGGCAGACAAATCTTTACATTTTGAATCAGACAAAACAGTAGAAATCTCTGTGTGTCTGTTATTCTTCCTCTAGCCCCAGTCTGTGGGGTGATAATGGACGCGATGACATTCTGAAGGAGCTTGTGAAGAGGAGGAAATGACGATGTCTGATAAGCTTTTAGCTTCAACTACCCCTTATCATGAATGTTACTGGGTTTACCAGTAATGACTGAGAAGGCTTCATGGAGACTGTATCGAAAGCTTCCCTCAACCTCCCCTTTATCTGGAACACAGAGGGCTTTGTGGAGGGACTCACATGTAACAGTTAACTCGACTCCTTTAACAGATGATACTAAGGCAGACTTGTCTCGGCTCAAGGACAAGTTATTGTAAAATTCCATTATCGGCCTAGGGTAAAAGACACGGTGATTTTCTAGGAAATTTCTCCACTCCTGAAATTCAAAGATTTTCAGCAGTTCTGGGAACTTCGAGACCAAAGTTTCATCTCCGAAATCTATTAATCTAGGAGGAATGATTTTCCCACTTTCTACGAACACGGTAGACTGAGACATCCTGGTACCTTGTTCGGAAGATACTTCCGCAGCAGGTTCTGGCTCAAGACATCTCTGTTGCTTAGATGAGGGCTCTTCAACAATTTCTTTTCCCTTCCTCTTCCTGTCACCCGGAGCTGCTGACCTTTGCTGATCCATCTGCCGGAACTTTCAGAGTATCAACTCTCTCTTGCAGGCTGCTATAGGACGCGATGCTAGACAGAAGAGAGGAATGGACCTCTGTGGGGGGAAGAAGGTGAGCGGGAAGAGATGGAGATAGGTTTGAAGAAGACGCTCAAGGTGGAGCGGCACGAGGATGAATAGGAAGCGGCAAGAGGAAATAAAGGGTTTGAGGTTGAAGGCGTGAGAAACAAAAAAGGTGTTGTCGAGTAGCTTTTTACTCTTATCACACTTTTTCTGTAAATACCCAAAATACCCTTAGTTCTGATGTAACGCAGCTACACCATATTAAAATTAGCCCTTCAATATGTGGACGGGTTATATTCTTCCAAAAACCAAGGTCAGTTAACTCAAGATATTAAATCAGCATAATTACAAAATTTAGCTGTTAAAGTTGCTTAACCTAGAGAGGGACACGATTAAATTGCACCTTATGTTTGTCAAGCAACGAAATAACACATCAATGTCAAGCAGAAATCATTTCTTCATTAAATGGACGAGAAGGCATATAGGGTCAACCAATTTGTTGAACACAAGGTAGTATAGTCCCTTTTTACACAAGGAGACATGTTTATCAGACACCAGAAACCCTGGTTACTCAGGACGAACTACCTTTATGCCAATGATATTTTTCTTTTGAGGATTTTTTTTCTTTTTTTTTTATTTTAACATTTCTACACAGAGATAGCTAATTGTATCATGACAGAGACTCTGGACTTCATTGATCTAGAGTGTCTATTTCTCCACAAAAACCATTGCTCTGCCACAAATAATGGCGTATTCCCTGGTAGCACTTCTCATGATTTTAGTAAAAAAAAATATCTTACTTAACACCATTTCTTATCTCAGAGCTCTCTTCACATAAGTTTCAGTTAAGTCGAGATCCTCAATAAGTTTTTCTCATTTAACAGGAAGTTTTATAATATGTTGATCAACACTTGAGAAGATAACTTAGAAGGATCAAGGACCAAATATAACCCCCAAACATTGAAGTTCTTTATTAACGGGTGTAGATTGTTACACTTGATATAGGGTGGTTTAAGGTATACAGATCTTATCTGATAAGAGCAAGAAGACTGAAACCACAATTTCTTCGAGAGAGAATCTGAACCAATAGTGAGAGGTGAGAGATAATGAGGTGGCTCATTGAATAGAGAGAGATGAAATGAGATGAGCAGCACTCCTATCAGCAAGCCAACAAGTGAGAGAGAAGGTTCTGTCTCACATCCAGAGAAGCACTTGAGCAGCAAACTGCAACCTCATGAGATGACAGATCTTAATACCACATAAACTGCATCGGCCCTCAGAAACCAAATGGCCTGACAAGCTCCTTTTCAGCCCACTCAAGGACATCTCACACACGACTCTTGGAGGTATTAATTTTTTATTGAATGCAGTGTTTGCCAAGACAGTTAAACATGTGAGATGTGAATCATGCACATACTGGCTCCCCTGATCAACCAAATGACTTACGGTACTAGGCGGAGCATTTGGTCTGAAAGACCACCTCACACATAGTAAGGACCTCCGGACAGATTTTCCTACCTTTGGTAGCTTACCATTTGATATACCATAGAGGTCATGAATAACAGGGTAAACTTAACAATCTTATCAGCAATTTTTCATGAATTTTTCAGAGTGCATGTTTAGGAAATAATGCAACTTGCAGATGGTGAATGAATATGCAAGAACAGATTCAATATGCATGCACTAGATAAAAGTAAGAGCAAGATAAGCAAGAATACATCAAACCAGATACTCAATAGGTTTCAAAATGAGACATGTAGGGAAATTACCTGAACAATGTGAAAATGGGGTTTTCTTCTTGAGTGCCTTGGATCATTACCCCTTTTATTTCAGTCCCAAGGCACACCTGCAAAACAAGGTTTATTTTGCACAAACAGGTACCCAAGAGGTCTTGGGTCCTGACATGACATTATTATGTTTAGCAAGTTTTCTCAGCACATTTCCAGGAGTAGTTTTAAGATATGATTTATGCACATTCTTATTAGCATGAATTCTATGTGCATACACATGAGATTTTCTGTTAACAGGGTAAAATTTCTGTTTACCAAAACTGGTTTGGTTTTGATATCCTACCAACCAACAGGTTGCAGCCCTGTGACCTGGCTTCCCATAGTGATGACATGAAGGTTTTGCTGATTCTTTTACAGGGAATTTGGCATGTTTGAAATTCATATTTCTATCCTGAATATGCCAACAGTCCTTGACTGTGTGGCCATGCTTTCTACAGTGAGAGCAAACTAGAGAATTTCTTCTAAAAGAACCTGACCAGCATTCATAGGCCTTGTGACCAATTTTGTTGCAATTAAAACATATAATGTGCTGGTACTTGTTAAAGGCATGCTGATTTGCAAAGTGTTTTGTATGATATGAACATGATTTTTCCTTACTACTTGCAAACCAACAATGAGCAGTAGTGTGTCCTACTTTATCACAATTAGAACATATGACATTCTTTTTCTGACCAGACACAGATTTTCTAGCATGCTTATTGTCATCTTTTTCCATCACAAAGCAGTTACTCATAAGATGTCCATACTTACCACAGTAATGACATGAGCCATTTGATTTCTTTAAAACGTGGCATTTATCTGATGAGTTTTTAGCATGCAGATTGTTCCTCTGAATTTCTGATGTTTTATGATTTTTATTTTGTTTTTCTATTTTCTTAGCCTTATACTGAGGTGGAGATGAGACAGAAGGTTTTTCCTGTTCAAAAGATTTGACAAAGATAGTTTTCAGGTTGACTCCATCAACCTTCCTCATGACTGGACTGTAACCCAGTCCTTCCTTGTTAAAGTTAATCTTTGTTCTCCGTATTTTCTGAACAATGGGCTGTTTGTCTTTTGATGTAGTGGCTATATTTGAAGTATTTACAAAGGATGTCATTACTTTGTTCTGCAAAGCCTTCGTAGTTAGATTATTGTAGCCCAACCCTTCCTTTTTGACATTGACTTTTACACCTAACAGCTTGTCTAGGTTTTTCTGCCCATCAACAAATTTAGACAAGGAGGCTTTCAGATCCTGAATTTTATTTTCAAGAGATGCAATGTGTATTTCATAACTAGTGATCTCTTGTTCACTACAATTGACAGCTTCATTCAAAACCTTGTTAGCTGTTTTGTATTCTTCAATTTCCTTTCTTAGCTCATCTACCTCTTCAGTCTCGTTTGTACAGATAGCTTTTCCTTTTTCCAATGTGGGAAGTCTTTCAGACATGGCACTGCTTAACAGTTTTAATTTTTCAACTTCTTCTTTAAGCTTATCATTTTGAACTAGCTCATTTATTAGAAGCTGATCTTCTGAGTTAACCATGCTTTCTCTCCTAGCTTCAAACTCCCTCAATTCCTTTTGTTGTTTTTCAAAATCTTTCTGTAATTCTATGTTTACAGATTTTATGGCGTTAAATTTTTCAATCAGCAACTCATTCTCTCGTTTAAGTTTCTTTAGTTGTTCATCATTTTCTTTAGAGAGCTTTTTGAGGAAGTCATCTTCAGATTTTAAATTGTTCAGCTCAGAGTGAACACATTCAAGTTCCTTCTTCAGTTCTGCATTCTGGTTTTTATACATATGATTATCAGACAGACATGCATCATGAGATTTCTTCGTACTTGAACAGTTTTTTCATGGAGAGCTAGAACTATCTACCCGAATACTCTTTTTCAACTTTTTATACTATTTTCTTAACAGTTCATGAGATTCAAATAGTTCAGCATATGCATTCACCCAATCTTCTAGAGAGAAATTCTCGAAGATATTTACCTCATCATCATCATCTTCTTTAGTTTGATTGCTGCCTTGATCGCTGGCACTTTGATTTCTTCTGTTGGCCATCATGCATCTGTCCACATCTATCTCCTGAGTTCGCTTCAGTGCATCCAAAATATCTTTAGCAGAACTGGATTCAAAGAAACATGAATGAAAAGCTCTATCAGTAGCTGCCTTCATTAAATTTATTGCTATCTGATTTTCTTCATGCATGGATTTGTGACAGTCAGTCCATTTGGACTTTTTCCTAGGTAGTTCATGAGGACCATGTGAAATTACTTTCCACAGGTCTGGATTCACAGATTTAACATAATTCTTCAAAACAGCGAACCATGCATCAAAATGCGTACCACTGAAGATCGGTGGATGAGCCATGAGAACACACAGATTAACGCACCAGAATATTGATGCACTAAAAGGAAATAAGCACCTAAGATTGCAAGATCGATCTGCAGGTCGCTGGACCTTGTAAGCAGACACCCGCTCTGATACCAACTGTTAGGGTGCTTGGCCTGGATACAGAGGGGGGGTGAATGAATCCTTCTACGAATAATGGCCAAATTTAAAAAACCGGATGCTAGATAAAGAAACAGAATAGAACCAATTCTATTCAACTCAAATACAATCACATTGAGCGCACCTATTCAAGCATCTAGCGGAAGCAAACCAGACAATCAAGCCACTGCTCAATAGATTTTTAGGTGGTTCGGTCCTTCAGACCTACATCCACCCCTCACTCCCAACCGGAGTGAGGCTTCACTAGCACACGCTAGAACCAAGCAGACTCAGTCTGCAAACAATTGCTGCCACACAGCTTGACCAGGGGAACAACCTCCCCTCTTCCTCCCAACCGGAGGGAACCACTAGTGACACCAGTCACTAGCAAACAAGAGACACAGGGTCTCTCTTCCTCCAGACTTGGAGGGAATTCCTAGACTTGAATCCACAAGCCCAGAACCGGAGACAAGTCTCCCTTCCTCCAAACCGGAGGGAACCCACAAGTAGCTCCCAGCTACTTGCAACTGGAGATCAGATCTCCCTTCCTCCTAACCGGAGGGAACCCGACCACAGACCAGAGGATCGAAAAGCACAGCAAACCAAAAAATAAAGAAAAGATAATAAACGAAAAATAGCTTCAGCAAACAGAAGCTGAAACACGAGATGCACAATTTGGCTCCCACTGGAGCTGACTGGCCTGGATCTGATCCAAGGTCCAGTGAGGACAGATCTTTAGGTAAGCTTCTTTCTTCTTCTCCACAAACTCTCTCATTCACTCTCTCTCTCTCTCTTTCTTTCTCTTAAACTCTCTTCCTCTTTCACACGATCACTATCTCTCTCTCTTTTCCTTTTTCTTCTTCTGCTAGATCGAGCTCTCTGTAACATTGCCTTTTCTTTCTTAGCTCCGATCACACTTCATCGGTGGGCGAAGGTTTCTATTTATAGCGGCAGCAGATGGATAGGGCACTAAACGCGTGTGCCTCCCACGCTCGATCCAGAACCTTCCTGCCACGTGCCCTTTCTGTATTTGTTCCTTCAGTATCGGATCATGTGCACCCAGACACTGATGAATGTTCTTCCTCGGACCTGCAACGAGATAAGAGCCATTAATATTGAGTGCCATAAGAACTAGAACTGCATGAGGTTAGTGGACACGACAAGAGGTACTAAACAGAGAACGACACGAGATACAGTGGTGACACAATGAACATTACTAAGAGACCTTTACGAGGTAGACAGAAAAACAACGCGAAGACACGAAGACAAGAGCAGAAACCAACACTGAGTATGGTTTCAATACAAGAAAGACACGAGGACAGGGAAGAATAAAAAAATGACACGAAGAAGCAACAAGATAAATGACACGAAGAAGCAACAAGATAAATGACACGAGGTGAAGATAGCACGAAGGTGAGACAGTAATCGACACGGGTTGAAAACAACACGAAGTCAAAACGGTAATCGACATGGGTTGAAAACAACACGAAGTCGAAACAGTAACCGACACGAGTTGAAAACAACACGAAGTCAAAACGGTAATCGACACGGGTTGAAAACAACACGAAGTAGAAACAGTAATCGACACGGGTTGAAAAACAACACCAAGATGAAGTACAAGAATTGACACGGAGTTGTAAACAACACGAAGACAGAACAGTGATTTGACACGAAGTGAAAAAGACAAGAAGTAAAACGACACGAAGTGAAAACAAGGAAAATGACACGAAGTCAGAGAGACCAGTACGAGGAAAAATGACACGAGGTGATACGACACGAAGTGAAGTTGACATGAAATGAAAAACAACACTAAGTATGATGAGAACAGAAAATAGACACGGAGTGAAGACAAGGATGACGCAGGAGTTAAAAACAACACGGGGTTCACTGGGAAACGACTCAAAGTTCATCAAAATAGAAACCAACACGAAGTGTGGTTTCAACATAAGACAGACACGAACTGACAACGACACGAAGTCGAAACAGTGAGACCACGATAAAAACGACTCGAAGAACAACAGTAAGTGTCACGAAGTGAACTTTGACAGAGCCACACACTACACGGAGAATGATACGAAGACGATGAACACAACACGAAGTAAAGATCAAATGACACAAAATGTAGTGGAAACAACACGGACGCACGACTTGAAGGACAGTAAACATGAACAACACGAAGTAAGAGAAGACGACACGGCGTGTCGGAAATACAAACAGTACTAGAACTAAAACGACACTAAGACAAGCAGAGCAACACGAGGTGTTATATACAAAACAAGACGAGGTGCCAACCAACACGAATACAGTCCCTGAAAGATATCTGAAGTGAAAATGAAGGTTCATTCTTCAACAAACATGTTCTTTGTTCATTTTCACAGAAAAATATTTTTGTAAAATTTTCACATAGACATAATTTTTGAAGACCACTAAGACTTATAGTGTTGTCATCATCAAAACATGTAAAGATTCAACAAGACTCAACAGGTGGAATGGGACGTGGTCCCAAGTTTTTGGGATCGGTTGGTCAGGGAGTGATAAATCGGGAACTCCTAGAAAACCTTTCCACATCTCTAGCTACTTGGTAAGCTAGCTCAAGGTTGTCAACGTCTCTCATGAATAGTTCCCTCTTAATGTGGCTTTGAAGCCCATTCCTAAAGCGGGATAAGGTGACGTCCGGATCCTCATGGACTCCACACTTTAAAATATAAGAGTCAAATTTTTCAATGTACTCTACCACGGTCTTCCCTTCTTGGGTGAGGCTTTGCCATTCATCTAGGAGCATTTGGTGGTAGGTTCGGGGGAGGTATTTGTTCCTAAGTTGGTTTTTCATATCCGCCCAAGTGTCAATAGGCTCTTCCCGTCTAACCCGTCTTAGACCCTCTTGGTTTAGCCAATAAGTTTTGGCCAACTTAGTGAGATGCATCTTAGCCAATCTAACTCTCCTTTGGTCGGACATGGGGTACCATTCAAAGTATTGGTCCATGGCGGTCTCCCATTCTAGGTAAACACTAGGTTCATGTGAACCATCAAAATTTGGGGCCTCTACCTTGATCATCCTTAAAAGGGGGTCATCCGGATCATCCCGTGGACGCCGGTCATGGTTTTGATGGGGGCGAGGCCTCTCATAGTCATAATAATGGTCATGGTCCATATCCTCCCTATAAAATTCAGCATGTGGGTGATGGGCTCTTGGGCCGTTGTTCCTTGGGTGGAACTCATCCCTATGAGGCTCTACATGTGGAGGGTGGACTCTTGGGCCTTGGTTCCTTTGGGGAAAACCATTCCTATGGAACTCACCATGTGGTGGAGGGGCTCTTGGCTCATTGATCCTTGGGTGAGGATCTTCCCTATGAGGCTCATCATGCGGAGGGGGAATTCTAGGCTCGTTGTTCCTTGGGCGGAACTCTTGGTCTTCTAACCGAGCAATTCGGTTGGTAAGGGACTCTAGTTGGGCAAGGATGGTTGTGAGGGCAGCATCTACCCTATCCATGGGGCCTTGGAGTTTTTCCCTAGGAACATCTTGGTTGAGTTGGTGAGGATTGGGATCCATTGGTGGAGCCGAAGACGAAGAACCGGGTTGATAGCTAGCACCACTATGGGTGGACATGCAAGACAAAGGGCCAAAGTGGTTGGACACACTATGCAAAGGTCCTAGGACTTAGACTTGATAGAGACAAGTCAAGGACTTGCTCTGATACCACTTGATGTGACACAACCTCGGACTTAGGCAAGCAATCACAAATAGCATTCAAATGGGCCTTAATGGGCCACCGCTCTCCCGCCGCACTCTATACCCGGAGTGACTTGACGATGCCAAGTGTGAAGTATGGGAATGGGCCCTTGCTGGTAGAGGGCCAGCAAGGCCAAGGTTTGACTCCCAAGGGTTGGATGCCCAATTCAATTGGGGCCTACAAAGTGCGCAAAGGCACCGGTTCACACTACCCCACGGCGACCACTCTAAGTCATGGACTTGAGGATCGGGTGCTCCCTCACAAATTCAGCGGCGCATGAAGTAAATATTGAAAGAGCAACACTAATGAGCTAGGATGAGACACTTACTCGACCGGTTTGAGGAAACCGGTCCCGGTCGGAGACGAGGGCGAGCGGGGAGGCGGTGGCTCCCCACACGCCGCGGCGGTGTCGCTTGACCTGCCCAAAGAAGTACAAGACTACACCTCACACAGGAGGGGGATCTTGGGGTGGGGGTTAAAGTGTTACAACCAAAACTACCACCACGCAGGGTGGGGCCTTCAGCTGGCCAAGCGGGGAGGGGAGAAAAGCTCTCAATCACTAAGTGGCGTCCGGCGCGATATGAGCCTTGTTCTGGCCTGCAGGACAGGGTGATGATGTTGTGGTCGCCACGGACTCGTCTGGACTCCAAATTGAGCGAGACCACCTCCTAAAGCTTCCTCACTTGAAGACGTTGACTCCAGCATTTTTGGGGATGCTCAGTGGGTCGGAGGTAGCAGCACCAGCAGCTGGGAGGAGACCTCTCTGTCTGGCCGCAGGCTCTGCCTGGACTGGAACAGCAGGTTGCAGAGATCACCGTTCGCACTCCCGAGCTCCGAACAGCACGAAACGGGCGGCGTCGTCTTCGGGGTCGAAGTAGCTTTCAGCAGGAGGTAACGGGGCTGCAATCATAGGTCGAGAGCGGTTGGTGTACCCTGAAGAGTGGGCACTGGTCGGAGCAGACTGTAGAAGACAGGACTGGAGAGCTCGGGGGAGAAAATTTGTAACTCCTTCCTCCGGCGGCCGAACGAGGTTCTGTTTCTTGATCATGGAAGAGGACTGGCAGGGGGAGAACTTTGATGGAGGGGATTCAGCCTGAATCCGCTGGGGTACGTCGTGGCACAATGATCTTTCCAGTTCTGGTCCAGGATGAAGACCTCTCTGCGCAATCGTGGGAGAACGGCTCCTACGGCTGGCCCCGACCTCAGAACGAGTTGGTTCCACCTCGCCTGCGAAGAAGACAGAGGGGCCTTTCCAATGATGTAGGCCACTCCCCCAGACGCTCCAAGATGAAAACGTGGACGATGCTGCAACTCGGTGCTGATCTGCAGGCCTGCACTGCAACAACCTGAAATCAAAAGGAGAGGGAGAGGGGCTTCTTTTGGTGGAGGGTTGATGTAGGGCGGCCTAATGGTGAAGGGGGGTTCTTGTGGGGTGATGGAGGGGGCTAATGGTGATGGGGAGTGAGGAGGAAGAGGGCTGGGGTCGCAGGTTGCAGTTAGGGTAGGGTGAGGAGATGGTGTGAGAGGTGGAGTGGAGAATAGAGGAGGGGGGCGGACCTAGCTATGGGGGAGAGAGGGGGGGTGGCCAAAAGAAGTGGAGGGAGATGGATTTCAAATTTGAAATGGTCTTGGGAGTGGGGGATTGTGTGGGAACTAGGGGAGATTGTATGGGAATGGGTGGGATTGTGTTGGAAAGTGGGAGATGCCTCCTTGGGACAATGGGAGTGGAGTAATGGCAACTTGGGGAAGTGGAGGGGTATTGAATGAGGTGGGTAGCTAGTGGAGGTGGTTGGGGAGGGGAGGAGAGAGAACAAAATTCGAAATTGGGGTTGGAGGAGAGAGAAATAGGGGTGAAATAGAGAGATTAAGAGGGGAATAGGTGGGGAATCTCTCCCCTAGGGTCTCTCACCCAAAAACTAGAGGAATCACTCCAATTTGAACTCAAATGGTAATTTTAACTCATTCATTCATTAACTTCAAATGAGGGGGAGTGGGGTCCTATTTATAGGCAACCCACTCTTTACAATAAGTCCCTGACAAAATAAACAACTACAAATAACCAAGGGGGGGTGGGGGCGCCAATGGGCCTAGCCCAATGAATTGGGCCCAATAGCCTTATTAGAGAGCATGATGATACAAAAACATAGGAAAGTAAGTGCTAGACCTAGGGAAATGACTCCAATAAAATGAAAATACATCAAAATGATACAAAGGAAAACTACAAAATGGATAAGGGGCCTTAATAGACTGAGGCCCAAACTCAACCAGCTCCTGAATGTGAAGAAGTGGACCCGAGCCAAAGGGAATCGTGGGTGATGCCTCCATCAAATCCCCTGGGCCGCGAAGAGCTCGACTCCGTCGAGTAAGGATCCATCCGGCTAAGGTACCGCTCGAGGAGGTCCGGATCCAATCGCTGGAGATCCTCCCGACTCACCCATGAGTCTTCCGACGGAGGCCGATCCTTCCACCTGACGAGATAGCGCTCATATACCTTGCTCCGGGTGGTAGTGACCTGCTCATCCAATATTCGTTCAATGCGATCGTGCTGAGCTCTCTTGGCTAGTGGACTCTCCTCACGGGTGGGTACTCTCTCAAAGGAAGAAGTAGGCTCAATCTCCTCACTAGGTCTCACCGTGGGGCCCTTGTATGGCACTAAGTCGGCGACATTGAATGTAGGACTTATCCCATAATCCTCAGGGAGATGTAACTCGTAAGCATTTGCACCAATGCGCCTCAAGACCTGGAAGGGCCCAGTCCCACGTGGCCTCAACTTGGAGTTGGCTCCTAGGGAGAGCCTCTCCGTCCTTACCATCACAAAGTCACCCACTTGGAACTCTAAGTGACGCCGGTGAGAGTCGGCCAACTTTTTATAAGCCTCATTTTTCATGCTAATGTGCTTGTGAATTTTCTCATGCAATTGCCTAATATGTTGTGCAAAAGACTCGGCAGAAATGGACACTCTAGCATGCTTGGGAAGGGGAATGAGGTCGGATGGCTTTCTTGGTTTGTACCCATGCACGGCTTCAAATGGACTCATCCCTATTGACTTATTGATGGAATTGTTGTATGCAAACTCTGCATGTGGTAAGATGAGATCCCAATTTCCTGGCCGATCCTCAACAAGACTCCTAAGGAGGTTCCCTAGACTCCGGTTGACCACTTCAGTTTGGCCATCCGTTTGGGGGTGGTAGGCAGTGGAGAATTTGAGGAGGGTACCCATCATGTGCCAAAGAGTCTTCCAAAAATAGCTAGTGAATTTGACATCCCTATCAGAGACTATGGTCTTGGGCAGCCCATGGAGACGGACTACCTCATCAAAGAATAATCGGGCTACATGGGAGGCATCGGATGTTTTGGAGCATGGGATGAAGTGGGCCATTTTGGAAAATCTATCAACCACCACATAGATGGAGTCATGCTTCCTAGAAGTCTTGGGTAAGCCTAGCACAAAGTCCATGCTCAAATCTTGCCATGGTCGGTCGGGAATGGGAAGTGTGGTGTATAGGCCGGTGTTTTGCTTCACCTGCTTGGCCGAAGCACACGTGCGACATTGACCCACTATTTTGCCTACATCTCTCTTGAGGCTCGGCCAATAAAATTGACCCTCAACTAAGGCAATGGTTTTGTGGACCCCAAAATGATCGGCTAACCCTCCGGCATGTAATTCCCAAACCAAGGAATCTCAAAGAGAGGTCCGGGGAATGCAAAGCCTTGGCCCCTTGGAGAGGAACCCATCCTCTAAAATAAATCCCTCATGCTCCTTGCTAGAATGAGTGGTCAAGTTGGCATAGATTTGCCCAAAGTCGGGGCAACCAGGGTACTCGTCCTTGACCTTATCAAAACCAATCACTTCCACTTGGATAGTGGATAACAAGGCCATCTTCCTACTAAGGGCATCCGCGGCCTTATTCTCACTCCCGACCTTGTGTTTGATGACAAAGGTGTAGGATTGGATGAACTCAACCCATCGGGCATGTCGGGTATTCAACTTTTGTTGGGAATTGAGGTATTTGAGGGCCTCATGATCGGAAAAGATGACAAACTCTTTGGGAAGCAAGTAATGTCTCCAGTGTCGGAGGGATTGGACCACGGCATAGAACTCCTTGTCATAGGTGGAGTATCTAGTCCTAGCATCACATAGCTTCTCACTAAAGTAGGCGATCGGGTGTCCCTCTTGACTAAGAATCCCTCCTATCCCTGTCCCGGATGCATCACAAGTGACCTCAAAAACGTTGGAGAAATCGGGAAGGCATAGGACCGGGGCTTGGGTCAACTTTTCCTTAAGCTCAAGGAAGGCTTTAGAGGCGGCTTTGGTCCAAACAAAGGTTCCCTTCTTGAGACAATCAGTTATTGGGCCGGTGATAGTGCTAAACCCTCGAATGAATCTCCTATAGAATGTGGCCAACCCATGAAAACTCCTAACCTCATGAAGGGTGTGGGGCTCCGGCCAATCAAGAATAGCTTGGACCTTGTCGGGGTCCATGGAGACTCCTTTGGTTGACACCACAAATCCTAGGAAGGTGATGGAAGTGGTCATGAAATGACACTTTTCTAGGTTGGCAAATAGGCTTTCTTGCCGGAGGATGGTGCAAACTTTCCTAAGGTGGTCAAGGTGGGCCTCATGGGTTTGGCTATAGATGAGAATATCATCAAAGTATACCACTAGAAAATTCTCAATGAAAGGCCTAAGTACCTCCGTCATAAGACGCATGAAAGTACTTGGGGTATTAGAAAGTCCAAATGGCATGACTAACCACTCAAAGAGACCATCCTTGGTCTTGAAGGCCGTTTTCCACTCATCCCCGGGCCTTACCCTAACTTGGTGGTAGCCACTCTTGAGATCTATCTTAGAGAAGATGGTGGCTCCGGCTAGCATATCCAACATGTCATCAAGCCTAGGGATGGGGAACCTATACTTGACGGTAATCTTGTTAATGGCCCGGCTATCCACACACATCCGCCATGATCCATCTTTCTTGGGGGTAAGGAGGGCCGGGACGGCACATGGACTCTTACTAATGCGGATGAAGCCCTTCCTAATGAGTTCCTCTATTTGTCTCCTAAGTTCGGCATGTTCCGTGGGATTGAGGCGATAATGAGGAAGGTTTGGAAGGGTGGCTCCCGGTACTAGATCGATTGCGTGTTGCACATCACGCATGGGAGGGAGTTGGTCCGGGAGCTCTTCCGGGAACACATCATGGAATTCTTCCAAAAGTTGTTGGATCTCTATGGGATGGGGGTTAGAAGGGGTAGGTTCCCCTAAGGAGATGACTACCGCACACAATGGCACCCCTTGAGCAATTTCCTCTTCAAGCTCTTTCCTAGTGATGAGATGAAGACCTTTGATCAACCCCGTGGTTCTACTTTGTTTTGGGGTTTGGATAAGGGCTTGGGTTGGAGGGGTGGAGTTCCTCGAGACTTGTGGAGTGGTGGGGTGTGATCCTTGAGGGAGAGGGTCCTTCTTGGGCATGGGTCGAAGTGGGGAGGGGTTAAGACGGATAGTCTTACCCTCATGCTCAAAGGTGCATATGTTGATTCTCCCTAAAATGGTGGCATCCACACCATAGAGCCAAGGTCTTCCTAAAAGGATGCTACCCACTTCCATGGGTATGACATCACACCATATTTGGCCATGGTAGGAAGAGAAAGTGAGAGGCACTAGGCATTGGGTGTTGACCGGGATGGAGTTGTTGTTGATCCATGAGACCCGGTATGGACTTGGGTGGGGAGTGAGAGTAAGCCCAAGGAGCTTGACGGTGTCGGGTGACATGGCATTAACACAACTACCACTATCCAAGATCACTTTCCTCACATGGTTCTCTATCTTGATAAAGGTGTGGAAGATTGAGGTCCGACGCTAATCCTCTTCTTGAGGTTGGGTGAGGATGCACCTAATGACTCCTAGATGGGAGTAGTTTGAAGGAGTGGAGTGATCTAGACCCGACTCTAGATATTGGGCTTCATACTCCTCTTCCCAATCTAGTGAGGCTTCATGTTCCTCAACGTCATTTTCTTGTTCCTTTTGGGGTTGAACTTCTTCCTCAATAAGTAAACTAGATAACCCCTTAGATGGACATTGTCCCGCAAAATGACCAAACCCTTGACACCTATAGCATTGTTGGCGCCCTCTTCCCGGGGTGGCTCCTACACTTGATCCTTTGGGGTTGTCATCCTTCCGTGGGAGAGGATGACTAGGAGCAGGCTTGTTTGGAGTGATGGGTGGGGGAGGATTGTACGACCTTAAAGGGGCATTCCCACTTGGGCTAGGAGCTCTCATGGGAGTGGGTGGAATGGGACGTGGTCCCAAGTTTTTGGGATCGGTTGGTCGGGGAGTGATAAATCGGGAACTCCTAGAAAACCTTTCCACATCTTTAGCTACTTGGTAAGCTAGCTCAAGGTTGTCAACGTCTCTCATGAATAGTTCCCTCTTGATGTGGCTTTGAAGCCCATTCCTAAAGCGGGATAAGGTGACGTCCGGGTCCTCATGAACTCCACACTTTAAAAGATAAGAGTCAAATTTTTCAATGTACTCTACCACGGTCTTCCCTTCTTGGGTGAGGCTTTGCCATTCATCTAGGAGCATTTGGTGGTAGGTTCGGGGGAGGTATTTGTTCCTAAGTTGGTTTTTCATATCCGCCCAAGTGTCAATAGGCTCTTCCCGTCTAACCCGTCTTAGACCCTCTTGGTTTAGCCAATAAGTTTTGGCCAACTTAGTGAGATGCATCTTAGCCAATCTAACTCTCCTTTGGTCGGACATGGGGTACCATTCAAAGTATTGGTCCATGGCGGTCTCCCATTCTAGGTAAACACTAGGTTCATGTGAACCATCAAAATTTGGGGCCTCTACCTTGATCATCCTTAAAAGGGGGTCATCCGGATCATCCCGTGGACGTCGGTCATGGTTTTGATGGGGGCGAGGCCTCTCATAGTCATAATAATGGTCATGGTCCATATCCTCCCTATAAAATTCAGCATGTGGGTGATGGGCTCTTGGGCCGTTGTTCCTTGGGTGGAACTCATCCCTATGAGGCTCTACATGTGGAGGGTGGACTCTGGGGCCTTGGTTCCTTTGGGGAAAACCATTCCTATGGAACTCACCATGTGGTGGAGGGGCTCTTGGCTCATTGATCCTTGGGTGAGGATCTTCCCTATGAGGCTCATCATGCGGAGGGGGAATTCTAGGCTCGTTGTTCCTTGGGCGGAACTCTTGGTCTTCTAACCGAGCAATTCGGTTGGTAAGGGACTGTAGTTGGGCAAGGATGGTTGTGAGGGCAGCATCTACCCTATCCATGGGGCCTTGGGGTTCCTCCCTAGGAACATCTTGGTTGAGTTGGTGAGGATTGGGATCCATTGGTGGAGCCGAAGACGAAGAACCGGGTTGATAGCTAGCACCACTACGGGTGGACATGCAAGACAAAGGGCCAAAGTGGTTGGACACACTATGCAAAGGTCCTAGGACTTAGACTTGATAGAGACAAGTCAAGGACTTGCTCTGATACCACTTGACGTGACACAACCTCGGACTTAGGCAAGCAATCACAAATAGCATTCAAATGGGCCTTAATGGGCCACCGCTCTCCCGCCGCACTCTATACCCGGAGTGACTTGACGATGCCAAGTGTGAAGTATGGGAATGGGCCCTTGCTGGTAGAGGGCCAGCAAGGCCAAGGTTTGACTCCCAAGGGTTGGATGCCCAATTCAATTGGGGCCTACAAAGTGCGCAAAGGCACCGATTCACACTACCCCACGGCGACCACTCTAAGTCATGGACTTGAGGATCGGGCGCTCCCTCACAAATTCAGCGGCGCATGAAGTAAATATTGAAAGAGCAATACTAATGAGCTAGGATGAGACACTTACTCGACCGGTTTGAGGAAACCGGTCCCGGTCGGAGACGAGGGCGAGCGGGGAGGCGGTTGCTCCCCACACGCCGCGGCGGTGTCGCTTGACCTGCCCAAAGAAGTACAAGACTACACCTCACGCAGGAGGGGGATCTTGGGATGGGGGTTAAAGTGTTACAACCAAAACTACCACCACGCAGGGTGGGGCCTTCAGCTGGCCAAGCGGGGAGGGGAGAAAAGCTCTCAATCACTAAGTGGCGTCCGGCGCGATATGAGCCTTGTTCTGGCCTGCAGGATAGGGTGATGATGTTGTGGTCGCCACAGACTCGTCTAGACTCCAAATTGAGCGAGACCACCTCCTAAAGCTTCCTGACTTGAAGAGGTTGACTCCAGAATTTTTGGGGATGCTCAGTGGGTCGGAGGTAGCAGCACCAGCAGCTGGGAGGAGACCTCTCTGTCTGGCCGCAGGCTCTGCCTGGACTGGAACAGCAGGTTGCAGAGATCCCCGTTCGCACTCCCGAGCTCCGAACAGCACGAAACTGGCGGCGACATCTTTGTGGTCGAAGTAGATTTCATCAGGAGGTGACGGGGCTGCAATCATAGGTCGAGAGAGGTCAGTGTACCCTGAAGAGTGGGCACTGGTCGGAGCAGACTGCAGAAGACAGGACTGGAGAGCTCGGGGGAGAAAATTTGTAACTCCTTCCTCCGGCGGCCGAACGAGGTTCTGTTTCTTGATCTTGGAAGAGGACTGGTAGGGGGAGTACTTTGATGAAAGGGATTCAACCTGAATCCGCTGGGGTACGTCGTGGCACAATGATCTTTCCGGTTCTGTTCCAGGATGAAGACCTCTCTGCGCAATCGTGGGAGAACGGCTCCTACGGCTGGCCCCGACCTCAGAACGAGTTGGTTCCACCTCGCCTGCGAAGAAGACAGACGGGGCCTTTCCAGTGATGTTGGCCATGCCCCCAGACGCTCCAAGATGAAGACGTGGATGATGCTGCAACTCGGTGCTGATCTGTAGGCCTGCACTGCAACAACCTGAAATCGAAAGGTGAGAGAGAGGGGCTTCTTTTGGTGGAGGGTTGATGTAGGGCGGCCTAATGGTGAAGGGGGGTTCTTGTGGGGTGATGGAGGGGGCTAATGGTGATGGGGAGTGAGGAGGAAGAGGGCTGGGGTCGCAGGTTGCAGTTAGGGTAGGGTGAGGAGATGGTGTGAGAGGTGGAGTGGAGAATAGAGGAGGGGGGCGGACCTAGCTACGGGGGAGAGAGGGGGGGTGGCCAAAAGAAGTGGAGGGAGATGGATTTCAAATTTGAAATGGTCTTGGGAGTGTGGGATTGTGTGGGAACTAGGGGAGATTGTGTGGGAATGGGTGGGATTGTGTTGGAAAGTGGGAGATGCCTCCTTGGGACAATGGGAGTGGAGTAATGGCAACTTGGGGAAGTGGAGGGGTATTGAATGAGGTGGGTAGCTAGTGGAGGTGGTTGGGGAGGGGAGGAGAGAGAAGAAAATTTGAAATTGGGGTTGGAGGAGAGAGAAAGAGGGGTGAAATAGAGAGATTAAGAGGGGAATAGGTGGGGAATCTCTCCCCTAGGGTCTCTCACCCAAAAACTAGAGGAATCACTCCAATTTGAACTCAAATGGCAATTTTAACTCATTCATTCATTAACTTCAAATGAGAGGGAGTGGGGTCCTATTTATAGGCAACCCACTCTTTACAATAAGTCCCTGACAAAATAAGCAACTACAAATAACCAAGGGGGGGTGGGGGCGCCAATGGGCCTAGCCCAACGAATTGGGCCCAATAGCCTCATTAGACAGCATGATGATACAAAAACATAGGAAAGTAAGTGCTAGACCTAGGGAAATGACTCCAATAAAATGAAAATACATCAAAATGACACAAAGGAAAACTACAAAATGGATAAGGGGCCTTAATAGAGTGAGGCCCAAACTCAACCAGCTCCTGAATGTGAAGAAGTGGACCCGAGCCAAAGGGAATCGTGGGTGATGCCTCCATCATTAAGTTATTTTAAGTTATGTTAATTTCATGTGCCAAAATTCTATAGTTTTGTATCTAAATCATGATTTTCCAAAGATGTATTGACGGAGTTTTATCATGATTTCCTATTGTTACACATCCTCTCTATCAATAGAGTCATTTTCTTTAAGTACGTGGCATATATTCCGGTATATGGCCATTAGTTCACACTTTGCACTATAGGAACACTATCTTGAACATGAGGACCTCTCTATTGGATATTCCTTCCAATGGACTAGGAAATCTTGTTTCAAGGCCTCCGTAATTCTCTGCGAGCCTGGGATTCCCACTAGGACGCCGAGTTGGTTGTACCATTAAAACCCAATTGATTAAAAAACACTATCGATGTTTTCTGGTTCTAGCAATGTAACGGACCTATATTGGACCGTGAGGCCCATATAACGGCCCAATATCTGACCGTCACATGTTACTGAGTCTCTTCTATCGTTCTGGATTTAAACCAATGTAACGTCCCAATACTGGAGCGTCACATTAGTGTAACGGCCCAGTCTTTGACCGTCACAATGCTTGAGTATGTTAACCCAAAATTTTGACCAAGGGTTGATATTCTAAAGTTCCTAGATATATTATTGATGGTCTAGGACTTGTCATATTATCCAAAGAAACTTAATTTAAATTATGAAAGTTAAGGAATATACCGTTATGCTGCCGATTTATTTCCATAAGCATAACATTGTCTTAATTTATTCTTGATCTCTCATATTCTAAAATTGAAGCATTCATTCAATTGAATTATTGTTATCATGAACTTGTTGAACTTATTACATTTGTGGCCATACTTTATTGTTACACTCATGGAAGTAGCTTGATTTATACGTGAAGATGCAGTTCGGGCGCTGATTGTGTCCAATGGCTCTATGCTAGTCCCCTCGGCTGATTGCCGGAAACATACTATTATAAACCATGTGGTATGATGCTACTGGCGTCGCATTGCGCTGGGAGTACTTTCTTTATAAATAAGTGAAATCCATGAGCACTCGTGAAAATCTAGGGAATTGCTACATGATTGATGTTCTCGTGCGTAACCTTAATGGTTATGCAAGTGAAAAGTGAAAGTGCATTCTCGTTACATTCTTGTTTATGAAAGGCCATGCTACATTCTTGTTCATACTTGTTAAATTCTTGCTAGTTTATACTTGCTCTCATTCTATCTTAAACGATCCTCTCTGTTACTATGGTTATTTGCATGATTTATCGCATTTGCATGATTTTACCTTATTCTTTAAAGTTAAAATGTTAATCACTTTAATAGTGCTAATCATGTTGATGCGAAGATACCTACTGGGCAAGTGTGCTCATTACCTATTTCTAATTTTTTCAGGAAATGAAAGTGATACAAATTCGGATTCGGATTATACAAGTAGCGGGTCCGAGAGCGAATGAAAGTGTTGTCAAGATGAGAGTGAAGACTTAGGAAAGTCTATATTGTTTAGATTGAGTCTATGTAATTTTCCTATTTCTTGAGTCTAATAGATTGGAAGAAGTTGAAAGTTATTGTATTTGAATATTGATTATCAATGAAATAAGTTGGAGTTTGATTAAAATATGTGCAATTGCATTTATGTGTGTGATTGTCTTGCGCTCTGATCATTCTTGCTTGCAAGAGACTTATCATGCCGGTTGTTCACATTTCTCGAGCGAGTCTTCCGCTGTCATAAAGGCTTGGGGCGTCACATGTTGCCATCATCAAAAAGGGAGAGAATGTTGTGGGAGCTCATGTGGGATAATGTGTCTCATGTCATGTCTCTTTTGACTTAGTTCTCTGAAGTTAATTTTCCATTTTATTTTGATGATTAGCAACAATACATTTTGTGTTTCAACTCTTGGATTTTGATAATAATAAATTTTTTTTTGAAATCAATCTTATTTTGACAACACTGTTAGCATATCATAGTTTCATGTGCACGCATTTCATATAGGTCAGTGCACGTTTAGAATACTGCATTAAGGTTGATGCACCTTTTTAGCTAGTGCATGTAAGGTCAGTGCATATTCATGCATATAGAAGACCAAGGTCGGTGCACATTCCATTCGTGCAAGACCAAGGTCGGTGCATCATTTGCCTTGTGCAGAACAAGGTTGGTGCACATCTTTCTTAGCAGAAACTTGGTCGGTGCACATCACTATTCACATGTATACATAAAGGTCTGTGCACGTCTCTATGCTATCTATTATAAGGTCGGTGCATACTTTGCTGCATGCACATTAAGGTTAATGTAGTTTTTGCATTGTGCATGATAAAGCCAGTACAAGGTCTTGCATTATGTATATAAGGTCGGTGCAGTAACCAAAGTCGGTGCAAGTCTTGCATTGTGCATATAAGGTCGGTGCAGGTATTGCTTTGCACAAAACAAGGTCAGTGCACATCCTTCATTAGGTAGAACAAAGTCGGTGCATATTGACATTTGCATAGACTCAAGTCAGTGCATATTTGTATCTTGCATAACCAACATTGGTGTATGTATTGTCTTACGCATGTAAGATATTAGTGCATTGTTTGCCTTACGAATATAGATGGTCGGTGCATTTTTTATTTTTTTGGCATATCAAGTTAGTACACATCTGCCTTGTGTATATACAACGTCCGTGCACATCTGCATTAAGCATGGAGAGGGTCGGTGCTCAATTTGGTATCCTGCATAACTCAAGGTCTGTGCATATTATCAAGTACAAGTCTATGCATACTAGGAGTGTCGACACAGGCAGTTATGTCACGCCCCGAGCGCGGAAGGAACCCGGAGACGCGACGAGTTTATATCATTCATGTCAATCAGAGCGATAAGAATTTCAACATAACGACAGAGTGTATTAAGAATAATTTATCAACCACAATTAAACTGTTGCAACTTAACCATTAATCCATAACGTCAAATAACCAAAATTAACCAAGTTTAATATCCACCACTAACCAAACGACATAAACCTCTTACATCATGACTCGATTAAATTAGCGAATACAAAACGACAAGGAATCTGAGGGAAAAGACACGATGCCGCAAGACTTGGCGTAACGGCACGACGCTTGGAGGCTCTACGCTCATCACTCATTGTCACCCCCATCCGGTTGCGAGTCGGTGTCCGAGTTACCTGAAAAAAAATAGGGGAAAACACTAGATGAGGGAACGCTCAGTAGGAATTATATCTCTATCCCAGACTTGCTTAAAGTGATTAACAATTTATGCAATATGACATAATCATGTATGAGAAAATGTGAGATAATGACCAGAGTGGAACAACAAGAAATAATAAGGATGAACTAGTAAGATTTCAAGAGATATCAAGTAAAGTTAACAAGGATATCAAGCATTTAATATGAGGTCATGTCATGAGATATTGGTTATTCATTTATTCAAGAATTACCCATGCCGAGCCACGCAAGTCACGCATGCCAAGTCAAGTAATATCAAGCATGAGAGAGATTATGGAACATCATAAATCAAGCTAGTCATGCACTTCGATGCGATGCCACACCATGATCAATCAACTCCCATGGGCACAAGTACTTTCGGATGCTCTCCCAGGACCAGATAGGGCCCTATATGCGCAGGCATTGGGTCATGTAATATTTTGACATCTACTATAGTTCTGTAGCCAATAGGGTTCCAAAGGAATAAGTATTCATAGGATGATAAGGTAGATTCACAGAAACTTTGGATTTCAAGGACAGAATTCATATAGAGATGACTTATGTAGAAATCCGAGACATAAGAAAACCTGGGAAAATGGCGTCCATCATGGTCGCTGCAAATTCAGAATCCGCGTCGACTATAGTGGTTGCTTATTCTGAGAAAAGATATAGGCACGAAGACTTGGCGTCCATGTACTAGGTCACCCATTCAAATTGGCGTCTACTTTCTTGGACGCTAATTCCAGAAAGTGACTAATTTCTCAAAAGAGGCAAGAAATAGCACTCTATGAGGGCTAGATCGTCATGTTTCTTAAAAGGGACATGATTGTGACTCAATGTATAGGGATTTTATGGTATAACCTGCTCAGCTGCCTTGAGGGAATCTAAGGTTAGCGTAGACTTACGTAGGTCTCTATGATGTAATCACCAATCCGAAGGAATGGAATATCCCGCGGAGGGTTCAAACATCATGGAGAGTTGAGGTGTATACGTGAACCAATCGTGAAACAGGGACTCTATCTACGGACGTGAGATGAGAGTGCCAAAAGACCCACGGTATGGGTCAAAATCGGAAGACAATAGTGAGAACATGAATGCGTTAATTAAAGAATTTGCGTCCATTAAGAGAGACGTCAATTCTAAAATTAACTATAATTAAATAAGCTTATATTTATTGACACCCGTGAGTGACGTCATTTATTAATTAGCGTCCACTTGGAGGGACATTAATTCTATGATTTTTAACTTTATTTATTTAACAAGAATTCACGTCAATATCTATTTAATTGAATAATTTCAAAATATACATTTAAGGATATATTTTTTTATATATAAATGTAGAGAAATATAATATATGATAATGACGAGAAAAATATAAGGATTCCGAATATATAATTTTTATAATTTTATTTTACATAGTTTGGTAGATATAGATTTCTAACGATATAGTTAAAAGATATATATATATATATATGTTAAAGAATGAACGGCGGTTGCGGTTGACGAAAATGTCAACTTCTTGAAACCTCCCGTTCTCGACGTAATCACGTCAGAATCGTGCATTCTATATATCCAAATGAAGGGCTCAAAAAAATCTTTTTAACCGGATGTTTAAAAAAAATTGGTTGAGTGATGGGGGATCTTGAGATAGGAGGATCGAAAAATAGAGGTACCACCCTCGCTGCCTCGGTCTCCATCCCAATAATACACCCATAAAATTTCATGACCAACGAACACTCCGGCGCCCATGAAAAGGGTATCTAAGTAAAAACTTACAACTATCACGCTACAGTGATATTCCTGATTCACCGTGTTACTATTATGCTTCATATCATTTAGTTAATTAATTTATTAACTTGTAAATATTATCATATAAGGCATGAAAATTTAAAGAAAAATGCAGGGATTCTAGCCACGTATATTTGATGATTTTTAGATAGGTGATTACATGGATAATTTTTTTCTTAAGCATATAATGCATATTATTTAACTAAGGAAAACATGTAACACACAATACGTAAATCATGTTGAAGATCTTGACAGAGATGAGATTAACATCTAATGTATGTTGTTAAGGAATTTTTTTTTTATCCGGGGAGAGAAGACCTACCTTTAGATGAAGAATGACGAACCGGATCCTCAGGAACAGAGAGAAGGGACGCAGCAGGAGGAAGAAGAGAGAGGAAGAAATGCTTCCTTGGTTCACTGCGGCAGCAACAGTCAGTAGCACTCACTTCGGTTAGGAAGAAGAGAATGCAGAGGAGGAAGGAGAAATAGGAAGAAGCACTGCAGCTCACGTGTTGCTTGGACAGCCATAGGAGGAAGAATGGATGCAGAGGAAGTCGCGCAGCCACTTCCGGAAGAAGATGGTCGACGCAGTAACAGGGCCCCCTTCGAACGCACAGTAAGATTCTACAGGTCAGCTAGGGAGTTTATTTATAGTGGCTGGAATCCTTAAGGGGGTAGGAGTTTAATGGAAGCAAGAAACCCACGGTTTGATCCGTGGTTTTCTCTTCCTGCCAATATAATAGCCGCCTGCCTCCTTTTACATGTGAAACCCTAAAACTACACCCACGCATGCCTTGTCCGACCATGCATCTAGGTTGGGGCTTTTTACCAGGCTCGAATGGGTATGCATGCAAATGGGGTGCACGTGAGTGGTTATTGGGTTTAAAGCGTAGGCTTTTATATAGGTCATCATGGGTTGGGTTTAGGTGTATACGGGTTGCATATAATTGGGTTGTTATATGTATATGTAAATCTCATGGTTTAAGGCCCATTAATATATATATGGGCTGTATTATTTGGGCTAAGGTTTTTATATGTTTTTGTGTTAATGGAAAGAGGTAATATATGCATTAAAGCCCATTAAGCGTATATATATAACTTAATTATTTATATTTGGCCTTTTTAATTTATTTGGAATATGTTTATTCCTTATTTTCTTTCGGGGTGCTACACCCTCACCCACTTAAAAGAATTTGGTCCCCAAATTCAACTGTATAGATAGGGACATGGAGGGTGCAGAGTACTTACAGTCTAGAATAGCTCCGGATATCTTCTTCGCATGGATTCTTCAATTTCCCATGTGGCTTCTTGTTCTAAGCATTTGTTGCATTGTACTTTCACCGTAGGAATGGTCTTGTTTCTCAAAACTCGGACCTCTCGATCAAGAATCTCCATTAGCTTTTGTTCATAGGTGAGGTCCTTTTGAATCACCAAATCATTATGATCAATGACGTGGAAAGGGTCGTGCACATACTTCTTCAGCGTGGAAATATGGAACACGTTGTGCACTTTCGACAGTTGTGGAGGCAAAGCGATGTGATAAGCTACCCCGCCAACTCTTTCCAGCACTTCGAATGGACCAATAAACCTCGGTGTAAGCTTGCCCTTAACACCGAATCTTCTAATGCCACGACCCGGAGAAACCTTGAGGAAGACATGGTCCCCAACTTGGAACTCCAGATTTCTCCTTCTGTTGTCAGCGTAGGACTTCTGCCTGGACTGAGCTATATTGAGTCTATCCCTGATGAGTTGGACCTTCTCATTTGTATCTCTGACCATATCTGGGCCTAGTAATTGTCTTTCACCAGCTTCATCCCAGCATATTGGAGATCGGCAACTCCTGTCATAAAGTGCTTCGAATGGAGCCATATGAATACTGGCCTAGTAGCTGTTATTGTAAGCAAACTCGGCCAGGGGCAAGTGATCATGCCAGCTCCCACCGAAGTCAATGACACATGCCCCTAACATGTCTTCAACAATTTGATTCGTCCTCACTTTCTGACCATCCTTTTGGGGATGAAAGATAGTACTGAAGTTGAGTTTTATCCCCAAAGAGTGTTGTAGACCCTTCCAGAAATGAGAGGTTAAACGCAGGTCTCGGTCAAACACAATATATATAGGTACGCCATGTAATCTCACAATCTCCTTGGTGTATAATGCGGCTAGGACATCAACCGACCAACGGCTCTTGATAGGTAAAAAGTGTGCCGATTTGGTGAGACGGTCTGTTATTACCTAGATACCATCATGTCCGCCCTTAGATTGAGGCAAGCCCATGATGAAATCCATACCAATATCTTCCCATTTCCACTTGGGAATGTCAAGAGGATGTAATTTCCCAGCAGGTTTTTGGTGTTCCGCCTTTACTTGTTGGCACGTGAGACAGCGAGATACGAAGTCCGCTACCTCCCTTTTCAAATTAGGCCACCAAAAAGTCATGTTTAAGTCCTTGTACATCTTGGTCGCTCCAGGATGAATAGTGTACCTAGAGCGGTGAGCTTCTTCTAGAATCTTTTTCTTTAATTTAGGACAGTCTGGTACACATGTCTTCTCATGGAATAATAGTCTGCCATCAACCGCCGACTTGAAGTCAGGTCTCTCACCTAGCTTCTCTTTTATTTCTATAAGTACAGGATCTTCTTCTTGCAGTCTCCTGATCTCTGAAAGTAAGTCCGGATGCTAACTCATATGTGCTAGAGTAATGCACCTTTCCTCCTTGTTCATGCTTATATCGAGCTCAGAAAATTTCTCCAATATCTTCCATTCTTGAGTCATAAAATTGGCCAATATTGCTCTTGGTTTCTGACTCAGGGCATCTGCAACAGAATTACCCTTACCAGGGTGGTATTGTATAGTAAAGTCGAAATCCTTGTGGTATTCAAGTCAACGCCTGAGCCTCATATTAAGTTCCTTCTGAGAAAATAGGTACTTGAGGCTTTTATGATCTGAGTACATAGTAAATGGTTCTCCGTAGAGATAGTGTCTTCATATCTTTAAGGTAAATACTACCGCGGCTAATTCTAGGTCATGCACCAGGTAATTTTCTTCATGTTTCTTTAGTTGCCTAGATGAGTATGCAATAACTCTTCCTTGTTGCATCAACACACACCCGAGGCCAATACCGGAAGCATCGGTATATACCTCATACTTTTCTCCTTCAATAGGTAGGGCCAAGACCGGAGCAGTGGTCAAGTGGTCCTTTAAAGCTTGGAAACTTCTTTCACAGTCTTCATTCCATTCGTATGGTACTTCCTTGCGAGTCAGCCTAGCGAGGGGTACAGCAATCTTCGAGAAGTGCTTGATAAAGCGTCGGTAATAACCAGCTAGACCCAAGAAACTCTATATTTTCGTTGCATTTGTTGGTCATTCCTAATTCTTCACGGCTTCGACCTTTGCAGGATCTAAAGAAATTCCATTTTTCGAGACTATATGGCCAAGAAAGCTACTTCTTCCAGCCAAAACTCGCACTTGCTAAATTTAGCATATAATTGATTTTCCCTCAAAATTTGTAATGTTGTTCTCAGATGCACCTCATGATCTTCTTCAGTCTTTGAATATATCAAGATATCATCGATGAAAACCACAGCAAATTTATCCAGATGCGGTCTAAAGATGCTATTCATTAGCTGCATAAAAGCTGTAGGGGCATTTGTTAGTCCAAATGACATAATAATAAATTCGTAATGCTCGTACCTGCTTCGAAATGCAATTTTGTGAATGTCCTCATCCTTGATTCTTAGTTTGTGATAACCCGATCGAAGATCAATCTTCGAGAAATACTTTGCTCCAGAGATTTGATCGAAGAGTTCATCAATCCTCGGCAGTGGGTACTTATTTTTGATAGTGAGGTGGTTCAACTGTCGATAATCAATACATAGTTTCATCGATCTGTCCTTCTTTTTGACGAATAGCACGAGTGCTCCTCACAGAGAAGTATTCGATCTGATGAAACCCTTTGTAACACCCTCAAATATAGCTAAGTTGTACTCTATATCATCGAGGCGCCTTTTCAAGTATCGGCTCAGTTCTTGGAAAGAACTACGAAGTTAAGCGTGCTTAATGGGGAGTAGTACTGGGATGGGTGACCTGCCCGGGAAGTCCCTCATTCTGGAGTCGATCACCCTTAAAAAGGGATAAAACCGTGAGGCCGGTAGGCCAAAGTGGACAATACCTCGACGATATAGAGTACGGGACGTGACAGAATGGTATCAGAGCCATACCCCAGCCGGAAGTGTGGGAACTAAGTGCCACGCAGGGCAAAGTGCTACGCTATGGGAGCCACCTCTTGAGTCCGTAATGGAGCAAAGTGCTACATAGTGGGAGCCACCTCTTGAGCCTGTAGGGGGCACCTCTAGAGTCCTACCTGCCTGGGGGCTTGATTGCGTGATTGCGTGCTATATGTGCCCAGCGACGAGGACGTCACCTATATAAGAGGGGTAGATTGTAACACCCTCAAATATAGCAAAGTTGTACTCTATATCATCGAGGCGCCTTTTCAAGTATCGGCTCAGTTCTTGTAAAGAACTCCGAAGTTAAGCGTGCTTAAGGGATAAAAACCGTGAGGCCGGTAGGCCAAAGCGGACAATACCTCGACGGTATAGAGTACGGGGCGTGATAGAATGGTATCAGAGCCATACCCTAGTCGGAAGTGTGGGAACTAAGTGCCATGCAGGGCAAAGTGCTACGCTATGGGAGCCACCTCTTGAACCCGCAATGGGACAAAGTGCTACATAGTGGGAGCCACCTCTTGAGCCTGTAGGGGCCACCTCTAGAATCCTACCTGCCTGGGGGTTTGATTGTGTGCTATATGTGCCCAGCGACGAGGACGTCGCCTATATAAGAGGGGTAGATTGTAACACCCTCAAATATAGCTAAGTTGTACTCTATATCATCGAGGCGCCTTTCAAGTATCGGCTCAATTTTTGGAAAGAACTATGAACTTAAGCGTGCTTAATGGGGAGTAGTACTGGGATGGGTGACCTGCCCGGGAAGTCTCTCATTCTGGAGCCGATCACTGTTAAAAGGGGATAAAACCGTGAGGCCGGTAGGCCAAAGCGGACAATACCCCAGTCGGAAGTGTGGGAACTAAGTGCCATGCAGGGCAAAGTGCTACGCTATGGGAGCCACCTCTTGAACCCGCAATGGGACAAAGTGCTACATAGTGGGAGCCACCTCTTGAGCCTGTAGGGGCCACCTCTAGAATCCTACCTGCCTGGGGGTTTGATTGTGTGCTATATGTGCCCAGCGACGAGGACGTCGCCTATATAAGAGGGGTAGATTGTAACACCCTCAAATATAGCTAAGTTGTACTCTATATTATCGAGGTGCCTTTTCAAGTATCGGCTCAATTTTTGGAAAGAACTACGAAGTTAAGCATGCTTAATGGGGAGTAGTACTGGTATGGGTGACCTGCCCGGGAAGTCCCTCATTCTGGAGCCGATCACTGTTAAAAAGGGATAAAACCGTGAGGCCGGTAGGCCAAAGCGGACAATACCTCGACGGTATAGAGTACGGGACGTGACAGTCACGCCCCGACGCGCAATATCGAGACGTACAGTTAGAAACGAGCTGGAAAGAGAGAGAACTAATCTAAATATATACAAATGCTAAGAAATGGAAATAACTTATTGACCATTAAACAAAACATAATTGGTACATAATCCTCAAATCAACTCAATACAACTGGGATAACAGCTCTAAACCACAATAATATAACTGAAGCACAACACACTCTAAACACAACTAACTGATACACTCAAAACATCACTCCTGCCCTTCCCCATCGATAAGCGCGTCACCTGAAAAGCCTGGAAAGGGGGGAAACAACAACTATGAGCTAACGCTCAGTAGGAAATAATAGATAGGTATAAGTGATTAGCAGTTTAATTACATTTTCAAAATATCATACTACAAAAGATAATGCAATAAAAGAGTAATGATGATATAATGAAACAAATTTTAAAGATCTTGCAAGGTCAACAAATATAAAGGAACAGAATGGTAATACTTAAGAGGAATAACAAAGACAAGAATTTACTACAGGAGATAACGATAAAGAGTTGGCCATATCAAGATAATTCAAGTCATGTCAAGCACGTGTGTAGTTTCATTTCCACGTCCAAGTAATAGCAAGTAAGTAACAATAAGTAGAGTATAGAACAGTGAAGAGTGGAAAGTGAAAAGTAGTAGAGAGTAGTAGAGAGTAGTAGCCAGTCCTAGATTTAACCCATGTCATAGTACTGGTGCCAAATGTCACACCTAGTCAATCACCTCCCCGGGGGTACACGTAGTGTTCGGGCGCTCCTCCCAGGACTAGACCGAGCCCTTAATTGTTTGCCAGGCATTGATTTCTTTGGATCAAAGATCCCACGAATCTAGACCTCCACAATTTATGGCCAGAATTCTAAGGTTTGAACCATGTAGCAATAACAATTTCAAGTAGGAAGGAGATTCATTTCAGAATTTCAAGGTAAGCACAATCATCAAGAAGATTGAAAACCAAGTCACAATAAGAGTTAATCATGCTGCGCTACTGTAGTACAGCAGCTATCCAACAAGCTAATCAACATATTGATCCTAATTATCAAGTTAATATGTCAAAGATTATCCATTATCATTTGCATTAAGACAATTGCCAAAAATTGATTCAAGGTGATAAGGTAAAGGAACAAGCTTGTACAGGAAAGAAAAGAATGCATTAACAGAGATTTAATTACACCATTAACCACTAATTATATGGGTTTCTATTTAACCATTGTATACATTGCAATTAAGATGATGAATGACATGCTTTTACATCGTGATAGAACATAGGAACCAATGCAATTTGATAATCATAAGGCTCATGATTAGGTCACTGGTTCTTCAAAAGTATAGTTTTCAATTGGTCTAAGTTCAATGGGTCGATCCCCTAATGATCCGGATCGATCCACGGGTCGCAAAACGATGAAAACCGGGCTTCTGGTACATGGGTCGACCCCTGGGGTCGACCCTGAAAAATTGGGGTCTGTCCCTGAAAAATTGGGGTCTGTCTGCTGGATGGGTCGACCCCCTCAAATCCAGCAGCATGGGTCGACCCATTGGGTCGACCCTCGCGCTGGGCCGAATGGGTCGACCCCAGGGGTCGACCCTCGGGCTGGCCTTTGCTGCTGGGGCATGGGTCAACCCCTGGGGTCGACCCCTGCAAGCCCAGAAAAGGCTGGGGCCTCCGGAAAACATGTAAACTTTCCCATTTGAGGTCCAAATGAGTTGAAATCAAAACCCCATGCTATAGGAATCTTACTAGACATATGAGGGTCATAATACATGAGTTTTAAAGCACGAATTTCATCAGAAACCCATTTAATCACAACCTATTCCATGTAGAACACAAGAAGACCTAATTCTTGACATACATCCACTAAATCTAAAAATTCTCCCAACATACACAACGGAATTTGGGGATTTTGGTGTCAAAAGAAAGCTAACAAGCTACTGATTACATTCATGTATATTAATTAGAAGTTGGGCTGTTATAACCTACCTCAAATCGGAGAAAGACTTCGAAACCCTAGAATGAAGAACAAGCTTGACAGTAGCTCACAAAAAGCTTGATATCTCCATGGATACCTAATGAAATTTGGGGCTTTCAGTCCCATTGGATAGCTCTCATCGAGCTGATCAAGATACTATATTTACAAGTCTCAATTGGTTAAGGGTACCTACCTTAATCGATGGATTAAAGGGCTGGAGATGAAGAACGACGAACTACCAACACCCTCCACCAAAACGACGAATGCTCCCAGATCTGGACTCCTCGTCGGCTGACCTAGCTACCAAATGAAACTAGAGTCGAAGAGCTACATTTCTATAGGTCATGGGGCTTCTGGAGCCTTCGGAGTTGGGAGTATTTGGCGCTGCAAGTTTCGTGTTAGAAACGGCGCCGGAATCCTTGACTCGACCAAATCTATGTCGGCAGCATGTTTTAGGGCTAGGTTTACCTCAAATTGATTGAGGGTAAATGTTTCTTGCCTCGTGGCCTTCTATTTGCCCTTGATTTCAGATCATTTGGTTGAGTAATAAGGTCGAATTTCACGTTTTAAGTTACGATTAGGTAAAGGGTAGGTGAAAGTCAAATTCAGGATTAATCCTCTAATTAGACAAGGTTACGTAGACAAAATTGCTATAAAAATGATCTTTTACCCAATTACTATTTTTACAGATTTTTCTAAGGTAGTCGAATTTTATAGGTTCTATTTTCTAATGAATTAAATATTAATATTTCGTAATTCAAACATTAATCCATTTTAATTTAATTTTCAATTAATAAAAGCTCAATAAAACTTAATAAATAATCGGGGTATTACACCCTCCCCTACTTAAAGAATTTGGTCCTCCAAATTCACTGCACTATATATGGAAAGTAGGGAAAAGATAGATCACCTAGAATAGGTCGGGATACCGCTTCCGCATAGTATCTTCCGATTCCCAAGTAGCTTCTTCGGTTCCACTCCGACTCCACTGAATCTTGACCATCGGTATAGACCGATTCCGGAGTTGCTGCTGTTTCCGGTCTAGAATCTTGATAGGTCTTTCTTCATAAGTCAAATCTTCCTTTAACTCAAAATCCACATGTTGAATGATGTGAGTGGGATCGTACACATATTTCCGTAACATAGACACATGGAAAACATTATGTACGCCAGATAACTGAGGCGGTAATGCCAGTCTGTAAGCAACTTCTCCCACTCTATCTAGGATCTCGAATGGACCAATATACCTCGGACTCAGCTTGCCATGAATGCCAAATCTTCGAATCCCTCTCGAAGGAGAGACTTTCAGAAACACATGCTCGCCAACTTGAAATTCTAATGCTCTTCTCCTTGTGTCGGCATAACTCTTCTGTCTTGACTGAGCCACTTGTAACCGGTCTCGGATAACACGGATGTTCTGTGATGATTCTGAAACAAGATCCGGTCCAAGCCATTGCTTCTCGCCCACCTCGTCCCAACACAATGGGGAACGACAGCTTCTTCCATACGAAGCTTCAAATGGAGCCATTTGTATGCTGGATTGGTAACTATTGTTGTAGGCAAATTCAATCAATGCCAAGTGATTACTCCAACTGCCTCCGAAATCAATCATGCAAGCTCACAGCATATCTTCCACTATCTGGTTGGTTCTTTCAGTCTGTCCATCTGTCTGTGGATGAAAAGCAGTACTGAAATTCAGACGAGTACCAATAGACTCTTGCAGTCCCTTCCAGAAATGTGAAGTAAATCTCGGGTCTCTATCAGACATAATGCTGACAGGTATACCATGGAGCCTTACCAATTCCTTCAAATATAAAGCAGCCAACACATCAACTGTCCACTTGGACTTAATGGGTAAGAAATGAGTCGATTTTGTCAAGCGATCGACGATCACCCATATCGCATCAAATCCACCACGAGTCTTAGGTAGACCCATAATGAAATCCATGCCAATGCTTTCCCACTTCCACTGGGGTATGTCGAGTGGTTTCAACTTTCCTGCCGGTCTGAAATGTTCAGCCTTAACTTGTTGACAAACCAGACATCTACTCACGAAATCTACAATTTCCCTTTTCATATTCGGCCACCAAAAGGACCTTTTCAAATCCTTGAACATTTTAGTGCCTCCAGGATGAATAGTGTATTTGGATATATGTGCTTTCTCCGGAATCTTGTTCTTTAACTCAGCTTCATCAGGTACACAAGTTCTACCCTGAAATAACAATCTTCCATCGTCAGCCACCATGAAGTCGGGTCTGCTGCTCAAACTTCCCTTGATCTCAACCAGCTCGGGATCATTATCTTGCAAGGATTTGATCTCCATCAATAATTCGGGCTTAAGTCGAATCTGTGCAATTATAACCCGATCATTATCAACATTTAGATCCAGGCTAGCTAACTATTCCAATAGCCTCCACTCTTGTAACATGAGACTTGATAATTTAGCCACAGGCTTCTGGCTTAATGCATCTGCCACCACATTGCCTTTACCGGGATGATATTCAATCGAGAAGTCGAAGTCCTTCAAGTACTCCAACCATCTTCTCTGCCTCATGTTAAGTTCTTTCTGAGAAAATAAATACTTCAGACTCTTATGATCTGAAAATACTGTGAATGTTTCTCCATACAAGTAATGCCTCCAAATTTTTAAGGCGAATACAACTGCTGCAAGTTCCAAGTCATGAACGGGATAATTCTCTTCGTGCTTCTTCAGCTGCCTAGAAGAATAAGCAATCACCTTACCATGCTGCATGAGTACACAGCCTAAGCCAATACCAGAAGCATCGGTATAGACCACGAAACCACCGTCGCCAGAAGGTAAAGCCAATACGGGTGCAGTAGTGAGGCAATCCTTCAATGTTTGAAAGCTCTGCTGACATTCCTCGGACCATTCAAACTTGTTGTCTTTGCGGGTCAAACGAGTGAGAGGTACCGCAATCTTGGAGAAGTCTTGAATAAATCTCTGATAATAGCCTGCCAGGCCTAGGAAGCTTCTCACTTCGGTCAATGTAGTAGGCTGATCCCAGTTCCTTACTGCCTCCACTTTCGAAGGATCAACTGAAATACCTTCTTTGGTGATGATATGTCCTAAGAAGGACACTTCTTGTAGCCAGAAATCACATTTACTGAATTTGGCATATAGTTGATGATCTTTCAATATCTGCAATGCCATCCTCAAATGTTCGGCATGCTCTTCTTCAGTCTTGGAATAAATTAGTATGTCGTCAATGAATACCACGACTCATTGATAAAAAAAGGCCGGAATGCATTATTCATTAACTGCATGAAAGCTGCTAGTGCATTCGTTAGACCAAAAGGCATAACGACAAACTCAAAATGACCATACCTGCTGCGGAAAGCCATTTTATAAATATCATCTTCCTTAATCCTCAGCTGATGATATCCAGATCAAAGATCGATTTTAGAGAAATAATGTGCTCCCGCTATCTGGTCGAATAATTCGTCGATCCTCGGTAATGGGTATTTATTCTTGATAGTTAGCTGGTTCAGTTGCCGATAATCGATGCATAATCTCATCGAACCATCCTTTTTCCTGACGAATAATACAGGAGCTCCCCAAGGTGAAGTACTCAGACGAATAAAGCCCTTCTCGAGCAATTCCATCAGCTGTTGCTTTAATTCCCTTAGCTCCGCAGGGGACATACGGTAAGGAGCTCTAGAAATAGGGGACGCGCCAGGAACAATATCAATGGAGAAGATAACTTCCCGCTCAGGCGGAAGTCCTGGTAGTTCCTCCGGAAAGACTTCGGAGAATTCTCGGACAATACCTTTATCTCAACTCGCTGTTCCGGTGTAGCATGGACAAAGGCTAGAAAAGCCTCGCAACCTCGCCTCATCAGCTTGTCGGATCGAAGAGAAGAGATGAGCGATACGGGGTTATGGTGCTTGATCCCCGTAAAAGATAAACCAGAATGTCCAGTAAAAGTCACTGAGCTATAACTGCAGTGAACACTGGCCTCATACTTGGCCAACCAATCTGCTCCAAGGATTACATCATAATCCTTCATATCCATGCAAACTAAGTCGGCTGGAAAATTCCGTTCATCAATAATAACCTTACTAGAAGGATATTAATATTGAATAGCCGCTCCAGAACCAATAGGAGTTGATATAACCAATGGAGAATTCATCATAATAGGTTCGACAGATAACGACTTCGCAAATTTCTGAGAAATAAAAGAATGCGTTGCACCAGTATCAAAGAGAACAAATGCGGGCTTGTCGATTATAGTAAGGGTACCTTCGACGAGTCCGCCATCATCAGAAATCCCAGTTTCATCCGCATGTAAAGCTTGGAGCCTTCCTTGCGGCTTCTTGATAACTTGAGGTTTTGCCGGTGTAGCTTGTTCCGATAGAAGAGGGCAGTTAGGGATACGGTGTTCCCTACTCCCACATCGTAAACACGCACCTAGCTTGCGCCAGCATTCCTCCATCTTGTGACCTGGACGATCACAATACTTGCACTTGCCCTTGAATGGAACAATAGGGCCGGGTTTCTTCTCTTCATTTCTTGGCATCTTGCCTTTCCACGTTCCCGATCCGGTCCATGAACTAGACCCACTCATGGGCCTCTTTTTGCTAGCGCCAAATCTGGGTCTAGGAGTTGGTTGTTCCTTCTTCATGCCTTGCCCACGGATCCTCTCCGTCATTTCTAAGGTATCTTCTAGAACTTGTGCCTTTCTCACCATCTCAGAATAAGTAGAGATCTTCATCGGCGCCAGTTGATTGATGTAGTGAAGCTTCAACCCGTTGAGAAATCGCTTAGCTTTCATCTTTTCTATGGAGATAAGGTGAGTAGCATAGCGCGAAAGCCGAGAGAACTGTGCTTCATATTCGGCCACCGATAAGCTTCGCTGCTTTAGAGCCGCGAACTCCGTCGCCTTCTTCTCTTGTACACGATCGGAAAAATATTTGTCGTTGAAGAATTCCTCGAACTCCTCCCATGTGACTTGTTGATCGCCTAGAGTTGCCTTGACGGAATCCCACCAAGTACGCGCGTCCCGCTCCAATTGGAAGGTAGAAAGAAGGACACGCTCTTGGTCGGTGCATTGCATGACTTCAAAAATTCTCCCCATTTCGTGGAGCCAATGCTCGGCCTCATCGGGGTTAGTCGAACCAGCAAATCTTGGCGGGTTCATTCCTTGAAAGTTCCGGTATAAGTCACTGGTGCCATGACCCGCTGCTCCAGCTTGAGCTACATGATGTAACGCCTGAGTTAGGCCTTGAACCGTGCGTTGCAGGTTCCTCCATTTAGCACGTTCGGCTGCCATCTACACGAGAAATAGATTACTTAGGTCAAATAAAATAGATAATAACACGATTAAGGAACGAACTTAACCCAAGTTTCTACCCAATCTCACCAGGTCAGGTTCTAGACTTTAACAAGGTTAGAGGTCTAATGCACCTAAACACGACCAAAACTCGGTACCTGGCGGAGCTAATCGGTCCGAAGACCACTCGCGCAAGTATGCGACCTTCCCGATAGGCGTAGCCTAACGTTCGGACAACACCTTTTGATATACCGATTATTGGAATGCAATTCAAGAAAACCTAAACTTAGGGAACCTAGGAATATGAAACCTGGCTCTGATACCAACTAAACTGTCACGCCTCGACGCGGAATATCGGGACGTACAGTTAGAAACGAGCTGGAAAGAGAGAGAACTAATCTAAATATATACAAATGCTAAGAAATGGAAATAACTTATTGACCATTAAACAAAACATAACTGGTACATAATCCTCAAATCAACTCAATACAACTGGGATAACAGCTCTAAACCACAATAATATAACTGAAGCACAACACACTCTAAACACAACTAACTGATACACTCAAAACATCACTCCTGCCCTTCCCCATCGGTAAGCGCGTCACCTGAAAAGCCTGGAAAGGGGGAAACAACAACTATGAGCTAACGCTCAGTAGGAAATAACAGATAGGTATAAGTGATTAGCAGTTTCATTACATTTTCAAAATATCATGCTACAAAGGATAATGCAATAAAAGAGTAATTATGATATAATGAAACAAAATTTAAAGATCTTGCAAGGTCAAGAAATATAAAGGAACATAATGGTAATACTTAAGAGGAATAACAAAGACAAGAATTTACTATAGGAGATAATGATAAAGAGTTGGCCATATCAAGATAATTCAAGTCATGTCAAGCACGTGTGTAGTTTCATTTCCACGTCCAAGTAACAGCAAGTAAGTAACAACAAGTAGAGTATAGAACAGTGAAGAGTGGAAAGTGAAAAGTAGTAGAGAGTAGTAGAGAGTAGTAGCCAGTCCTAGATTTAACCCATGTCATAGTACTGGTGCCAAATGCCACACCTAGTCAATCACCTCCCCGGGGGTACACGTAGTGTTCAGGCGCTCCTCCCAGGACTAGACCGAGCCCTTAATTGTTTGCCAGGCATTGATTTCTTTGGATCAAAGATCTCATAAATCTAGACTTCCACAATTTATGGCTAGAATTCCAAGGTTTGAACCATGTAGCAATAACAATTTCAAGTAGGAAGGAGATTCATTTCAGAATTTCAAGGTAAGCACAATCATCAAGAAGATTGAAAACCAAGTCACAATAAGAGTTAATCATGCTGCGCTACTGTAGTACAGCAGCTATCCAACAAGCTAATCAACATATTAATCCTAATTATCAAGTTAATATGTCAAAGATTATCCATTATCATTTGCATTAAGACAATTGCCAAAAACTGATTCAAGGTGATAAGGTAAAGGAACAAGCTTGTACAGGAAGAAAAAGAATGCATTAACAGAGATTTAATTACACCATTAACCACTAATTATGTGGGTTTCTATTTAACCATTGTATACATTGCAATTAAGATGATGAATGACATGCTTTTACATCGTGATAGAACATAGGAACCAATGTAATTTGAAAATCATAAGGCTCATGATTAGGTCACTGGTTCTTCAAAAGTATAGTTTTCAATTGGTCTAAGTTCAATGGGTCGATCCTCTAATGATCCGGATCGATCCACGGGTCGTAAAACGATGAAAACTGGGCTTCTGGTACATGGGTCGACCCCAGGGGTCGACCCCTGAAAAATTGGGGTCTGTCTGCAAGATGGGTCGACCCCCTCAAATCCAGCAGCATGGGTCGACCCATTGGGTCGACCCTCGCGCTGGGCCGAATGGGTCGACCCCAGGGGTCGACCCTCGGGCTGGCCTTTGCTTCTGGGGCATGGGTCGACCCCTGGGGTCGACCCCTGCAAGCCCAGAAAAGGCCGGGGCCTCCGAAAAACATGTAAACTTACCCATTTGAGGTCCAAATGAGTTGAAATCAAAACCCCATGCTATAGGAATCTTACTAGACATATGAGGGTCATAATACATGAGTTTTAAAGCACGAATTTCATCAGAAACCCATTTAATCACAACCTATTCCATGTAGAACACAAGAAGACCTAATTCTTGACATACATCCACTAAATCTAAAAATTCTCCCAACATACACAACGGAATTTGGGGATTTTGGTGTCAAAAGAAAGCTAACAAGCTACTGATTACATTCATGTATATTAATTAGAAGTTGCGCTGTTATAACCTACCTAGAATCGGAGAAAGACTTCGAAACCCTAGAATGAAGAACAAGCTTGATAGCAGCTCACAAAAAGCTTGATATCTCCATGGATACCTAATGAAACTTGGGGCTTTCAGGCCCATTGGATAGCTCTCGTCGAGTTGATCAAGATACTATATTTACAAGTCTCAATTGGTTAAGGGTACCTACCTTAATCGACGGATTAAAGGGCTGGAGATGAAGAACGACGAACTACCAACACCCTCCACCAAAACGACGAATGCTCCCAGATCTGGACTCCTCGTCGGCTGACCCAGCTACCAAATGAAACTAGAGTCGAAGAGATACATTTCTATAGGTCATGGGGCTTCTGGAGCCTTCGGAGTTGGGAGTATTTGGGGCTGCAAGTTTCGTGTTAGAAACGGTGCCGGAATCCTTGACTCGACCAAATCTATGTCGGCAGCACGTTTTAGGGCAAGGTTTACCTCAAATTGATTGAGGGTAAATGTTCCTTACCTCGTGGCCTTCCATTTGCCCTTGATTTCAGATCATTTGGCTGAGTAATAAGGTCGAATTTCACGTTTTAAGTTACGATTAGGTAAAGGGTAGGTGAAAGTCAAATTCAGGATTAATCCTCTAATTAGACAAGGTTACGTAGAGAAAATTGCTATAAAAATGATCTTTTACCCAATTACTATTTTTAAAGATTTTTCTAAAGTAGTCGAATTTTATAGGTTCTATTTTCTAATGAATTAAATATTAATATTTTGAAATTCAAACATTAATCCATTTTAATTCAATTTTCAATTAATAAAAGCTCAATAAAACTTAATAAATAATCGGGGTATTACAAATGCACTATAGCTATGCATGCTCGCAAAAACGACAAGATAGAGAGAGAGTATAACAATAAGATAGCGATGAACTTTCAAGAACTTATATCAAAAGATATCAAGATATTCAAGGAAGTAGACTCATCATGTTATGTTGGAATTTGGCTATCATGGTTCAAGCACGCAAGTATGCAATTACCCTTTTTCGGGTCACGCAAGTCATGTAATATCAAGTCAAGTACAAGATTTGTGGAATGTTCAATCAAGCTAGTCATGCACTTCGGTATAATGCCAATACCGTGATCAATCAACTCCCATGGGCACAAGTACTTTCAAGTGCTCCTCCCATGACCAGATCGGGCCCTATATGCACAGGCATTAATCATGTATTTTTACATCCACTTTTGTATATAGCCAATATGGAATTTCAAGGATAAAACTTGTAGACACGTAGGATAGACTTTGATAGAATAGAGTCCAAAAATATGACACTTGACATAGTTAGGCGATAATAACGGTATAATCACGATTATCAATAAAACTAGGTGGAATTGGTTCCCTAACTTGGGTACCATGACAAACAAGTATGGACATTCTTTATATAGAATTGAGGTCCACAAGAACATCAAGTTTAATATAGAATTGGGGTCTACAAGAACATCATAACAATGTTGTTATAGAATTGGGGTTTACAAGAACATCATAACAATGTCATGCTTTACCCCGTTCATTAAGATAATTCTCATATCATACACATGGCATGACATGAGGGCCGGTATACCATGTTTCTATAGAGTGACATGGCAAAGATTGTGTAATGGGTTTTTATGGTACAACCAGCTCAGTCGGCCTTGAGGGAATCCAAGGCTCGAGGAGTCTTACGGAGGTCTCTATGACTAACTCGCTAGTCCAAAGGAACGGAGTGTCCAATGGAGAGCTTGTATGTCAATGAGAGTTAAGGGGGTAACGTTAAAACATCATGAAACGTGGGACTATATTCACGGACTGGAATATAGTGCCGATATATATAGATATGTATATAGATATAAATATATATATATATATACATATGAAACCCTTGATTAACAGTAACAGTGTAAAATAGTGTCACAGGAAAATAGCAACTTAATCTAAGTCATTACTTATCAAATTAACACCTTCTATAGGGGCGTTTATTTACAAATTTGACGACTTGTACATCAGTCGTCCCTTCAATATTTCTATTCTGTAGAAAATCAATATTCTGGAATTTTAACAAAAACGCGCCCTGGACAGGGGCGTTACTTTTCAATTAGCGCCCCGGTCTGGGGCGTCAGTTCAGTAGGAGACGACCTAGACAAGGTCGTGAATTCAAGAATTTATCAATTTTCAGACAATAAAATTTCAGGAAAAAGGGTACATGATCATGACAGGAAAAATAGCAGGATTTTACAGGTATACGCATGCAATATATTAGATTCATGGTTACATAGATATTAAATTTTAAATGTGGGTGTTTATTAATTATATGCAATTGACGACTTCTGGGCAGGGCGTCAAAACAATAATTAGCACCCTAGTGTGGGTCGCTTCTTTAAATTAACGCCCTTGTCAAGGGCGTTTCTTTTTGAAATTACATAGAACACATCTGAAACCACAATAAAACTATATGCATGCACGACCGACGATATTATTAAGATCTTAAGCTAATTTGGGCTACGATCTTGAGAAAACCTACCTGATGATCTGTGTGAAGACTCGGTTAAGATTTATGAAGAGAAAAGGACTCTCTGTTAGCAACAGAGTCTTCTGATTACCGGAGGAAGAAGAAGATGATGATGAAGAACCTCACGTCCTTCAGAGGTTACTACTTACTGCAGAATTCCTACAAAAGAAAGACTGAAGACATTAGTTTTCTTCACACATATATATATAACCAAAGGTGAAGACACAATCAAGGAAGAACAAACATGTGTTCTTCACGGGTGACAGCAGCAGCAGATCGCCAAATAGCGATCAAGGGTCGATTTGTGGGATATTTATAGGGTTTTTGGGTCCTTAATAGAGTTAGAGTTCTATTGAAAGTTATATTTCCTTGATAGAGTCCTTACTATAACTCTACTAGCACGTACTAATCCAGAACTTACCCTGGATGAGGTCAAACGAAACTCGAACTGAATTAACGTCTTAAGTGAGGGCGTTGAATTTAAATTGACGCCTTTGACAATGTCGTTTCTTGAGAAAACGCGCCTAAGCAAAAGGGTGTTACGTTTAATTGCCCTTTTATTTATTTTGGTCGTTTGAGAATTGACACCTTGTCCAGTGGGCGTCCCTTTTTCAATTCACGCCTTAGCCAGAGGCGTTTAATTTTAATTAGCGCCTTGAATCAAGGCGTTATTCACATTTTTGGTTCTATTTATTTGTTCCTCTTGATTTTTCTTTTACTTACTTAAATCTTTTAGCCTATTTTGACTAATTAAGAATTTGTTTATTCTAATTTGATTTATTTAAAAATCTTTATTTTTTTTTCAGGGTTGCTACACCCTCCCCCACTTAAAAGAATTTGGTCCCCAAATTCAATCGCATATACATGTGGAGAGTGTAGAGCCTATTACCTTAAAATAATTCTGGGAATCGTTTCCTCATGGATTCTCGGTCTCCCATGTGGCTTCATGATCGGAACTCTTACTCCATTGTACCTTTAGCATGGGAATAACCTTATTCCTTAGGGTACGTACTTCACGATCTAGTATCTTTATGGGCTTCTGTTCATATGTGAGATCCTTCTGGATAACTAAGTCTCCATGTTCAATAATATGTGATGGATCGTGTACATACTTCTTCAACATAGATATGTGGAACACATTATGTACTTCAGACAATTGAGGAGGCAACGCGATGCGATAAGCAACCTCGCCTACTCTTTCCAGTATCTCAAAAGGTCCAATAAAACTTGGTGTAAGTTTGCCCTTAACACCAAATCTCCGTATGCCACGTCCCGGCGATATCTTGAGAAATACATGATCTCCGATTTGGAACTCAAGATCTCTCCTACTCGTGTCGGCATAAGTCTTTTGCCTAGACTGAGCAACTTGTAGTCTTTCTCGAATCAATTGTATTCTTTCAGTGGTAACCCTTACCATGTCTAGACCTAGCAGTTGTTTCTCTCCAACTTCGTCCCAGTATAAGGGTGATCGGCAACTCCTTCCGTATAAAGCTTCGAAAGGTGCCATTTGTATACTTGCCTGGTAGCTATTATTGTATGCAAATTCCACCAACGGCAAGTGATCATGCCAGCTTCCATCAAAATCAATGATGCAAGCTCTGAGCATATCTTCAACCACCTGATTAGTTCTCTCGGTCTGACCATCCGTTTGAGGATGAAAAGTTGTACTAAAGTTAAGCCTTGTTCCCAACGAATGTTGTAGTCCCTTCCAAAAATGAGAAGTAAAACGGGGATCTCTGTCAGACACGATTGAAACAGGAATACCATGTAATCTGACTATTTCCTTGATGTATAATGCAGCCAAAACATCAACTGACCATCGGCTCTTTATTGGCAAGAAATGCGCCGATTTAGTTAATCGGTCAATAATAACCCATATTCCATCATGTCCTCCTTTTGATTTAGATAAACCCATAATGAAATCCATACTAATATTCTCCCACTTCCATTTGGGAATATCTAGAGGATGTAATTTTCCAGCAGGCTTTTGGTGTTCCGCCTTGACCTGTTGGCAAGTGAGACAGCGTGATACATAGTCTGCTATTTCCCGTTTCATGTTGGGCCACCAAAAATTCCTCTTCACATCTTGGTACATTTTGGTTGATCCTGGATGAATCGTGTACCTTGATCTATGAGCTTCATCTAAGATCTTCTTCTTTAACTCGGGACAATCCGGTATGCAAGTTCTATTCTTGAACATTAATCTTCCTTCACAAGTTATTTGGAAATCAGATTATCCTTCCAGTTTGCCATTGATCTCTACTAATATTGGGTCATTATCTTGAAGCGCTCGTATTTCAGATAATAGGTCTGGATGAATGCTTATATGAGATAATGTGACACATTGAAAGTCTGTGTCCATGCTTATATTGAGTTCAGAGAATTGCTCTAGCAATTTCCATTCTTGAATCATACAATTGGCTAACAGTGCTCTCGACTTTCGACTAAGGGCATCTGCTACATGGTTACCCTTTCCGAGATGATATTGTATATTGAAGTCGAAGTCCTTGAGATATTCTAGCCAACGTCTTTGCTACATATTTAGTTCCTTTTGTGAAAAGAGATACTTGAGACTCTTGTAATCAGAGTATACAGTAAACTGTACTCCATAAAGATAATGTCTCCATATTTTGACTGCAAATACCACCGCGGCCAATTCTAAGTCATGGACGGGATAGTTCTCTTCATGCTTCTTCAATTGATGAGAAGAATAAGCTATAACCTTTCCTTGTTGCATTAGAACACATCCGAGGCCAATGCCAGAAGTATCAGTGTATACCTCGAATTTCTCTGCTTCCATTGGTAACGCTAAGACCGGAGCTGTAGTTAGATGATCCTTGAGATTTTGGAAGCTTCTTTCACATTCCTCACTCCATTCATAACGGATCTCTTTGCGAGTTAGCCTAGTGAGTGGTACGGCTATCTTGGAGAAATCCTTAATGAATCGCCGATAGTAATCCGCAAGACCTAAGAAACTTCGGATCTCGCTAGCATTGGTCGGTCTCTCCCAATTTCTTACAGCTTTCACTTTTGATGGATCTACAGACAAGCCATCTTTTGATATAACATGTCCGAGAAAAGTCACTTCTTCGAGCCAGAACTCACACTTGCTGAGCTTGGCATATAATCGGTTTGTCCTTAATATTTGTAATGCAATCCTCAAATGCTCCTCATGCTCTTCCTTAGTCTTGGAATAAATTAATATATCATCGATGAAGACCACCACGAATTGCTCTAAATAAGGTCTGAATATGCTATTCATCAACTGCATAAAGGCAGCAGGGGCATTTGTTAGTCCAAAAGGCATAACGACAAATTCATAATGGCCATACTTGCTTCTGAATGCAGTCTTATGAATGTCATCATCCTTGATTTTTAGTTGATGATATCCCGACCTGAGATCAATCTTTGAAAAATACATGGATCCAGATATTTGATCAAATAATTCATCGATCCTTGGCAGTGGATATTTGTTCTTGATAGTGAGATGATTCAACTGTCGATAATCGATACATAACCTCATGGATCCATCCTTCTTCTTCACAAATAGTACAGGCGCTCCCCACGGGGAAGTACTCGGCCTAATGAATCCTTTCTTAAGAAGTTCCATTAATTGCTCCTTTAACTCCTTGAGTTCAGCAGGGGACATTCTATAAAGTGCCTTAGAAACTGGACCAGCACCAGGGACTAAGTCGATGGTGAAGGCCACTTCTCTTTGTGGGGGTAATCCAGGCAAATCTTCCGGAAACACATCCAGAAATTCTTGCACAATTGGGATATCTTCTATCTTAGTTTCCTTAGCCTCCTTAATCGTGACAAATGCAAGGAAAGATACACATCCTTTCCTGATTAGCTTGCTTGCACGGAGAGCTAAAATAAAAGGTGACTCGCTCCGACTCTTAGGGCTAGAATAGACTAGTTCTGGAAAGTCTCTGAAGGTAACTTTGCTGTTATGGCAATCAACTGTTGCCTGGTATTTGGATAACCAATCCGCTCCCAGTATGACATCATACTCCTTTAGATCTAAACATATAAGATCAATAAAGAGATTCCTACCCTGAACCAATACTTCACAGTTTTGGTAATGGTGAGTGATATCAGTTTCGTTACCAAGAGGAGTAGACAAAACTAATTTTATCCATTCCGGTTCCATAGGTAGTGGGTTAGCAAACTTCTAGGAAATAAAAGAATGTGATGCACCCATATCAAATAAGACATGTGCATACTTGGAACAAACTTTCAGTGTACCTTCTACGAGTTCGCCTTCATCTTGTTCAGTCTCCTTAATCGCGTAAAGACGAGTGTTCTGGGTTACCGGGCGCTTTCCGTCACCGGTTTGATCATTAAGTAATGGGCAATCGGGAATCCGATGCTCACGGCTCCCGCAACGGAGACATGCTCCAAGTTTCCTCCAGCACTCTTCGGCTTTATGACCAGCCTTGTCACAATACTTGCATATTATATTCGAAGGTGTAGTAGTGATAGAGAAGGGCTTGGTCTTCTTAAATTTTTGGTCTTGAGAAGAAGTACCTCCAGTGCTAGGCCTCTTCTTGAAGTTGGGTTTAAAGGAACCCGAACTTGTAACTTGTTCCTTCTTATCCTTCCCACGGATTCTATCTGATAGCTCCGCTGCATCTTCTAACAATTGAGCTCGGCGTACTATCTCTGAGTAGACCTGAATATCCATTAGCGCCAGCTGGGTGATATATTGGGGCCTGAGCCCATTAAGAAACCTCCTAGCTTTCATCTTCTCGGTGCTAACTAAGTGCTTAGCATACCGAGACAATCTAGAGAATTGTACCTCGTACTCCGCCATCGATAATGACCGTTGCTTGAGTGCGGCAAATTCGGTAGCTTTCTTTTCTTGGACTCGATTTGAAAAATATTTATTATTGAAATGTTCAACAAATTCTTCCCAAGTAATTTTGTCCGGATTTATAGTGGCTCCGACTGCCTCCCACCAGCATCTAGCATCTCTCTCTAACTGAAAAGTAGCTAATAAGACTTTCTCTTGATCCGTGCATTGCATAACACGGAATATACGCTCCGTCTCCCTGATCCAGTGCTCTGCGTCATCCGGATCAGTAGAACCCATGAATTTGGGAGGGTTCATGTTCTTGAAGACTTGGTGGAGACTTCTAGCTCGTTGTGCACCTCCCTGTGCTACATGTTGCAGCACTTGGGTCATGCCTTGGAGTGTACGCTGCATGTTGCGCCACTGAGCACATTCGGCAGCCATTATCCTACAATTACAATAGCTATATCAGTGTGCGATTTTGTTCAGGGCTCTTAAATTTTCCATGTTAACTCCACCCTTGGTTCTACCCAATCTCACTGGTTAATGGTTTAAACCTATCCTTGGACTTAGGTTTTCCTAGGAATTGAATACCTTAGGCTCTGATACCACAAAAACTGTCATGCCCCGAGCGCGGAAGGTACCCGGAGATGCGCGACAAGTTTATATCAATCATGTCAATCAGAGTAGTAGTGTATTCGACACAAAGACAGAGTGCGTAAATATAAAGATAACCCAATCCATTTATTATTTTAATAAGAATATGTCTATTACAAACCCTTGCAAATACTAGACTCAATAAAAGAAAGGTACAACTCTTGACTCAAGAAAAATAGAGAAAAGACAGGACTAATTGACGCTTGAGTAGCTCTAACTCTCTCACTCTTGTCTTTCCCGATCAGATTGAATTCCCTCATCGTCGGACTTACCTGAAAAGTAGGGAAACACTGAGTGAGTGAACGCTCAGTAGGAAATTATATCTCAAGAACTAGCAAGAGGTTTAAGTAATTACATTTTTCCAGGAATACACTATAGTTATGCATGCTCGCAAAAACGACAAGATAGAGAGAGTGTATAACAATAAGATAGCGATGAACTTTCAAGAACTTATATCAAAAGATATCAAGATATTCAAGCAAGTAGACTCATCATGTTATGTTGGAATTTGGCTATCATGGTTCAAGCACGCAAGTATGCAATTACCCTTTTTCGGGTCACGCAAGTCATGTAATATCAAGTCAAATATAAGATTTGTGGAATGTTCAATCAAGCTAGTCATGCACTTCGGTATAATGCCAATACCGTGATCAATCAACTCCCATGGGCACAAGTACTTTTAGGTGCTCCTCCCAGGACCAGATCGGGCCCTATATGCGTAGGCATTAAACATGTATTTTAACATCCACTTTTGTATATAGCCAATATGGAATTACAAGGATAAAGCTTGTAGACACGTAGGATAGACTTTGATAGAATAGAGTCCAAAAATATGACACTTGACATAGTTAGGCGATAATAACGGTACAATCATGATTATCGATAAAACTAGGTGGAATTGGTTCCCTAACTTGGGTACCATGACAAATAAGTATGGACATTCTTTATATAGAATTGAGGTCCACAAGAACATCAAGTTTAATATAGAATTGGGGTCTACAAGAACATCATAACAATGTTGTTATAGAATTGGGGTTTACAAGAACATCATAACAATGTCATGCTTTACCCCGTTCATTAAGATAATTCTCATATCATACACATGGCATGACATGAGGGCCGGTATACCATGTTTCTATAAAGTGACATGGCAAAGATTGTGTAATGGGTTTTTATGGTACAACCAGCTCAGTCGGCCTTGAGGGAATCCAAGGCTCGAGGAGTCTTACGGAGGTCTCTATGACTAACTCGCTAGTCCAAAGGAACGGAGTGTCCAATGGAGAGCTTGTATGTCAATGAGAGTTAAGGGGGTAACGTTAAAATATCATGAAACATGGGACTATATTCACGGACTGGAATATAGTGCCGATATATATAGATATGTATATAGATATATATATATATATATACATATGAAACCCTCGGTTAACAGTAACAGTGTAAAATAGTGTCACAGGAAAATAGCGACTTAATCTAAGTCATTACTTATCAAATTAACGCCTTCTATAGGGGCGTTTATTTACAAATTTGACGACTTGTACATCAGTCGTCCCTTCAATATTTCTATTCTGCAGAAAATCAATATTCTGGAATTTTAACAAAAACGCGCCCTGGACAGGGGCGTTACTTTTCAATTAGCACCCTGGTCTGGGGCGTCAGTTCAGTAGGAGACGACCTAGACAAGGTCGTGAATTCAAGAATTTACCAATTTTCAGACAATAAAATTTCAGGAAAAAGGGTACATGATCATGACAGGAAAAATAGCAGGATTTCACAGGTATACTCATGCAATATATTAGATTCATGGTTACATAGATATTAAATTTTAAACATGGGTGTTTATTAATTACATGCAATTGACGACTTCTGGGCAGGGCGTCAAAACAATAATTAGCACCCTAGTGTGGGTCGCTTCTTTATATTAGCGCCCTTGTCAAGGGCGTTTCTTTTTGAAATTACATAGAACACATCTGAAGCCACAATAAAACTATATGCATGCACGACCGACGATATTATTAAGATCTTAAGCTAGTTTGGGGTACGATCTTGAGAAAACCTACCTGATGATCTGTGTGAAGACTCGGTTAAGATTTGTGAAGAGAAAAGGACTCTCTGTTAGCAATAGAGTCTTCTGATTACCGGAGGAAGAAGAAGATGATGATGAAGAACCTCACGTCCTTCAGAGGTTACTACTTACTGCAGAATTCCTACAGAAGAAAGATTGAAGACATTAGTTTTCTTCACACATATATATATAACCGAAGGTGAAGACACAATCAAGGAAGAACAAACCTGTGTTCTTCACGGGTGACAGCAGCAGCAGATCGCCAAATAGCGATCAAGGGTGGATTTATGGGATATTTATACGGTTTTTGGGTCCTTAATAGAGTTAGAGTTCTATTGGAAGTTATATTTCCTTGATAGAGTCCTTACTATAGCTCTACTAGCACGTACTAATCCAGAACTTACCCTGGATGAGGTCGAACGAAACTCGAACTGAATTAACGTCTTAAGTGAGGGCGTTGAATTTAAATTGACGCCTTTGACAATGTCGTTTCTTGAGAAAACGCGCCTAAGCAAAAGGGTGTTACGTTTAATTGCCTTTTATTTATTTTGGTCGTTTGAGAATTGATGCCTTGTCCAGTGGGCGTCCCTTTTTCAATTCACGCCTTAGCCAGAGGCATTTAATTTTAATTAGCGCCTTGAATCAAGGCGTTATTCACATTTTTGGTTCTATTTATTTGTTCCTCTTGATTTTTCTTTTACTTACTTAAATCTTTTAGCCTATTTTGACTAATTAAGAATTTGTTTATTCTAATTTGATTTATTTAAAAATCTTTATTTTTTTCCAGGGTTGCTACAGCTATGCATCGTACTATGTGCATTCCTTTGCTTAATCCGTCTATATGAACGAGTGAGTCGGGAGAGATTGAGTGAACTTAAATTACTCTGTTTAGTTTAATTCCTTCAATCTCATCAAACTTGTTAATTCCGTTGCGTAAGGTTTTAAATTTACCATATCGCATGGGGGACAATTCAACCCCCCTTTCTTGTCCGCTCGCCTACCAAGGTAAACACATGAGTGTAATTAACCTTGCAAAAAATCCAATCCAACACTCTAGGACAAAGCACATAGAAATAAGGCATCACTTCATTAGAGATGAAGTCATGAAGAAAAATTTTGAATTGCACTTCATTGAATCAAAAAATCAAGTAGCTGACATTTTTACCAAGCATAATGACAGGTTCTCAACTCTAAGAAGAGAGTTAGGTCTGTGTAGACCTCAATCTGATCATGTTTGAGCTTATTGATAACTATCTTACTGCCTATGTCTTCTGTGATTTGTGTGTTAGCTACAATAACAAATGTTCCTGAACTGCTCTGCTGAATTAATTGCTTAGATAATTTGGTGGCACTCATCTTCAGAAGGAGGTTGTTCACAACTATTATTACTGGTGCATTTTCTTTGTAAGATACCAAGGGTCAGATTATGCAATTAACTCAGAATCCTTAGCTTGAATAATTAAGGGGGGGTTTGGATGTTCTTGAAAAGCAATCAAAATTATGTTCCATAAATTGAAAATCTGATGCATTTGTTTTCCATGTCTACTTATATCCAATTGCATTGTCATGCATAGTCTGAAAGGTCATTGTACATATTTGATTGCACTGCATTGGTTAATGCATTTTCATGCATGACCATGGTATACAAATTGGTGATTTGCAGAAAAGGCAGGTTAGGCCTGTCTGGAAGCTTTCACTATGCGTGAGGACATACCTCTGCCCGGTACCATGGGTCAATATTACATTTCCGTGCATTTAGATAGGGGGAGTCGATGCATATTTTGACCTGTTCACACATACATGAGTTTCAAATTTTGCTGCATGTCAATTGAGTCAAAAATCCTAAAAAGTTTATTATGAAATGCATGCACGCACTAAGGTGGAGTTAAAATGAATAAAAGCCTGCATTGTGCACATAAGATTGCATGTGTTAAGGTTGTTGCATCTGATCTAAAAGAATGGCACTTTCTGAAATCTTGTGTCTGGAACTTCATTGCTCACCTTGCCTGAAATTGTTGTTCTGTGAAGTCCTCTGCATTAACACGTTGTCCATCCTACGTCGACGCGTCAGTTCAAACGGGCTAAATCAACATTCTGTGAAAACTTCTGCATCGACGCATTGATCATCTGGCGTCGACCTCATGATTCATCTTCCAAATTGACAATTTCTTATCTTCCAAATTGACAGTTTAACCTGCAATTCATTCTTATCTTCTTCAATCACTTGCAATTCACTCTCATTTTTTGACTTGATGTATCTGAAAATGCATGTCCCACAGAGCTATGATTCCAACTGCCCATTCAATATTAGTGAGCATTCTTGAAAATTCTCTCTGTTTGCTACTCAAATTTGTTGATTCGGTCATATCCTTGAATCATCTGAAATTTAGAAAACTTTCAATCTGAGTACCATGATCATAAACCAGAAAGACTATATGTTAGGAATCTTCTATTATATAATCTTATGATTATCTAGATAATAAGCTGGTTCAAGCTTAATGACTTCATTGCGTTTAGATAAATGTCTTGAAATCATCTGTGTTCAAACTTAATAGACCTTAACTAGCTTTTACATGTTGTGCCCGGGATAATTTCTTTCTAAAATATGCAAATTCTAACTTCATTGCAACTTTGGTTGAGATGCTCAAATTGAGAATTATCTTTAAACATAATGATAATATGAAATTCCTAAGAGCTAAATTGTCAGAGAAATGACATTGGTTCATTGAGAAACCACGTCCCTTTTCCATAAAGATAAGTGGACTGTGTCATGAGGTGCCTCCGTTAACTCTGCAGAAAAATGAAGGGAAATCAAGACAGCAATAGCAAGTACACTGAGAAATATATCTCACTCATCTATGAAATGAGTTGAGATATGTCATGAAGTGACAATGCTACCTATGTTCATTGTGAAGCACGAGAGTCAGTCATACCAAGTACCTAGGGATAATGGCGGCTAAACAACGTGTATCCTCAAGATACAAAGTGTGAATTGGACTTAATTGCTCTTACCAATTCTTATTGACAAAAAGAAAAACATGAGCATGGTCGCAAAAGAGAAAAGAAAAATTGCTCAAACTCTGGAAATTGATTACAAATTCATGTATGTTTAACTTCAATACAAACTTTCATAACTCCCAAGGGAGTCATTGAATCTGAATGAGCAACATTAAAAAAGGTTAAACATGGTTTTTGACATGAAAATTTGGTTATTTTCTATTAAACTTGAATGTAGAAGTCTTTCAAAAAAAATTTATTGGACAAACTCAGATATCATTAGATTTGAACCAAGCAATTAAATAAGGATCATATCATAAGTTATTCATAATGGAAGAATATTAAAATCAGTAATTTTTGTTTTATGAAATTAGTATCAGATTGCAAATCCTCTGGAATTTTCAAACTAGCTATTCACTACCACCTCTTGTGTCCCTGAACTCCTAACTTTGTCTTCTCCACAATACTGTTGATTGTTTTCAAACTACCTTCTTTTTGCTGATGTCAAAGAGGGAGAGTAGGTTGAGTCATTTTTTTTGGAGAAAAGTTTAATGGGGAGAGTGGTTTGAGTGAAGTTGAGTCATCTATGTGTTGAGTCTTTATTCATGCTTTGTCATCAATCATGGATAGTATAGACAGTATGTCATTTTTTTAATGCATGCCATGAATTTGGTCATATTGTCATATAATGACACATAGTGTTACCATCATCAAAAAGGGGGAGAATGTTGTGTCCCTGTGGTTTTGATGTTGTCAAACACTATGAGTCATTAACATTTTCATTTCATGATTGTTGATGCTGTCAAAGCTATATCTCTGAATTTGTCAAGAATTGAAATTCTCATTACAGATAAATCAGAAATTGCAATTCAGCAGGATGATGAAGTCTAATGAACATAGCCCAAGATCTCAATCTAAATGATTATATGGCCAAGAGAGATTTTAATTCATTTCATTTCTATCAATACAAAGGCCAAGCTTAAAGCCAAAGTCGGTGGACCGACTTGCTTCTTTTGGTCGACTGAGAGCCCTGGTGACTGTGCCAACATAGCAGCCCACTGCGTCAACGTAGTAATGGCTTCAGCAGCAGCAGAGGCCAGTTCGAAGGAAGTTGTGTCGACGCACAAGCCACACAGCGTTGACATACACCTTGCAAATAGAACACTTTATAGGGTGTCCTCGAAGAAGGGTGCGTCGACGCTGTATGAACAGTGCGTCGACGCACACCTTGTGAACCACAGAAGCACCCTTTACGAACTTGCACGTGAGAAGGATCTGGGCATAATAGTCCAAGTCCAAATGATTGAAAGGCACATGGTTTGATGGTTCAAGGTTCTAGAAGACCTTTTAGCCGAAGATATTCCAACTTTACAGCTGGACCAATCACATAACTCTTGGAAAGGGTTTCATCCGAAAATGGGTTGTGCCTTGAGGAAAAGGAATCAAAACTGGTTTGTCCTGCTTGAATGGGATTGGCGGGCCAATCAGGAACCTTCATACCTAATCTCATATTGGCCAATCAAGTGGCCACTCATCTAAGAATCTGGAAGTTTCTATAGATCTAGACGGTCCAGATCTCCTACTACCAAATCAGGGACAGCACACCTTGTACCTAGCATGCAAAAAGAGAAAACATTCTGAGAAACCAAAAGGAGAGCGTGGGGAGCATGCTCTGGACAGGAGAGGGTTCGAATAGAGGAGCTGAGCCACGTCTAAGAGGAAGAAGAGAAGAAGAGAAAGAAAAGAAGGAGGAGGAAGGAGAAGAAGAAGAAGAGCCCGAAGCCTTCTTCTCATGATTTGAAATAGAAGGGCAGCTGCTCATCCACAACCGTTCTTCATCCTGCAAGGAGAAGAAGCTCCATCTCCAGCTTCCTATGGCAAGGGAGAAGTTACTCTCCGAGGAAGTAGCTAATCTGGAAGCAGCCAAGACCACCCTCTAGATTTCAGACAGGGAAATTTTCATCTTGTTTGAGTTTCCTATATCCTATCTGAGTTTGGTGTTTCTGTTATCTTTTTCCATTTTGAACATCTATATGTTGAAACCTGGATCACACCGTACCGGTGATTGTAGGAAGACAGATAGAGCGTATGTGCTCTGATCTGTGGTCTGGCCTTGTGTGCCATCAAGTTGTTTGATAGTGGTTCCTTGAGAGGGGATAATCTCTCTGCAAGCTGTAAGGCAGCGGGGTAGAAGCTGTGTACCAGTGGTTTAGTGTATTTGTACTAGGGAAGCCTCACTCATTTGAGTAAGGGGTGAACGTAGGACTCTGGAAAGAGTCTGAACCACCTTAAAAATCTATATCCCTGTGGTTTGTTTATGTGTTTGTCTTACGCTAGATGCTTGGTTAGGCTCGATCTCCATATCCTTTATTGCATCTTGAATGTGAGGTTCTTTCTTTGTGTGAAGGTCTGATATATTCCACTGTTATCATCTGAAAAAGAGGGCAGATCTATTCACCCCTCCCCTCTAGATCAGCCATTCCCTACACAACATGGCCATTGCAAGTTTCACATCTCTAGGCACATGGGTACACCCAGCAACCTCAGAGTATCCAGCATCTGCTCCTCCTGCCAAGTTGATGAGGACATGGAAGCAAGACCATTAATTTTTTTTTGCATTTATATCCTTGAGTTAATTGGGTTTGCAATTGTAAGGCATTATAAGCCATTGGGTTACTCCATAGGAATTAATGGGTTTCTTTGCAAAAAGGCCATGTTGGCCCGACGGGACCCCCACCCTCTCTCCTATTGGGCCACCTAGACTCTCTAGGGCCCATAGGGATGGTCCATGGTCCAAGGTGGACCAGCCACCCTTGTTGACTCCAAGAGGGGGACACCCCCTCTTTTGTCCCCATATGGGGGATTAAATAATTCCCCCCATTTATCCTTTTTTATGTTGTTTTGACCACATAGGAGAAGGGAAAAGGAATTAAATATTCTTATCCCCTAATTGCCCCTCCCTAACCCTAGATCGGAGGGTAGTGATGGTCATTTAGTTAGGTCTATAAAACTCATGTATTTTCATTATTTTGGGAATTAATGAGAAGAAATCAGAAAATTCCCCAAGAACATTGGGCGCCCCTCTCTCCTCCTCTTCCTAGCAGCTGTGATTGTTGCATTCTCCAAGGTGTGAAGCCTTGATTTTGGGAGTGATTCCCACCTCTATCACCTCCGCAAGATGCGACTTCCAGCCATCGCCGCCGCCGCCTCCGTTCCTGCCACCATCGAGCCGCCACCACTGATTCTTTGAAGTGTTGTCCAGGATTTTGAGATCCAGGACAGAAGCTTAAAGGAAAGGTTGGTTCTCCCAAACTGTGTATCTGATGATCTTGAAATTTTGAGAGATCATTCCCCTCCTTGTCATCCATCTCCAGTATAAATTTCGTGTCAATCCACCACCGTTTGCTATTTTTCCCAGTCATTTATTTCCACCCCTGACAATCTGCCAATCAGCAGATCTGCGGGATAGTTGTCTGTTGTTATATTTTTCCCACCCCTTAAACCACTTCAGAAAATTACAATAAAAATTATGCACATCCCGCACATCCCCCTCTATCCCCCATAAAATTCCCAGAGTCCAGATCAACCGTTTTCCTTTGGATCAAAATTCATTTTCAGACAGATCCCATTCTATCCTATTAGATCTCGATTCCGAGCAAGAAGCAACAAGAAACCACATAGTTTTTAATTTTCAATCCGTTTACTGGATGATTGTGAAATTAATTTATGTTGTAGCCCTTTGAGTCCACTGTCCAACAATGCTGATCTCGCCTCGATCCGCCTCTGGATCTGGACACAACAATTGTTTTCGTGGAGGCGTGGAGATCTGTCCCGCGAACATGCTAGCAGAGCAGTCCGCCGGATAATTCCTCGAAAAATACACCGGCTCAGATTTGACCACCGCCGAGTTCAGAGATCGAAGAGAGGGATTCCACCGGCGTCCCATCCAATCATCTCGACCAGAAGTTGACCGGAAGCCGCCATCCTAGCAGCCGAGTTTGCTTGCTGTCCAGCGAGTCGGAACAGTACCAAGTCGGACCAGCAGCCCGCCTCCGGCTCGAAAGCCCTTCCGGTTTACTGCCCGTCAACCCGAGCTTGATACTCCTAGGTCCCACGTGTAGCCCTTTATCTCCCTGCCTGGAGTGGGCAGTAAAATCATTTTTGTAATTATTGATAATTATTGGTACCGAGAGTACTAGTTTTGGCTGGGGTCACCTTCCCCACACCCGGAGCATGGAGATATTATGTTCGCTACCCTCTCTCGGTATTTTGCTTACTTCGTATATTTCTATATGCCGCTACATGAGTGTTAGGTTATTAATTAGCTCTTATATTATTTCAACCACCACTGCGAGAGAGAGCGAGACCCGTCCCGTGACTCGATCCGAGCACGAGAGTGAGTTTGACCACCCTTGACTCATTGTCGGTTTCTCAACCTTACACATCCGCACGCTTCCCTTGCCAGGGTTGAGTCGCGAGTTTTCCTAGAGTCCAAGGTTTGCATTCAAATTGGCGTCGAGTCCCATTGTCATCCCGCATCAAATTGGTATCAGAGCAAAGTTGAGTCTAGGGTCATTTTGTCTTAGGTTGCATTGCATTCCGATACCCGGTATATTAAAAGGTACCTCCAGAACGATATGTTACGCCTATTGGAAAGGTAACACACTTGCATGAGTGTGATCTTTGGATCAAACCTCCGCCACGTACCGGATACTGGTTAAGTTTAGGTTTGTAGTCGAGTCTGCATTCTAACTTTGCATTATTATTTTAGGGTCGTGTCTAGTCCATTAAGGAGTCAGTAGTCTTCTCTCGAGTGTCTGCATGTCCAACCCACCCAAACTTCCCCCAATTCTTCATGGGTACCCAGTACCATCACCCTGACACTATGGGTGAACCCCGAGGTGCCACCCAGGGAGGTCGATCTCTGGATGACTTGTTCACTCTACTCATGGAGCGCATGGATAGGTCTGACCAAACTCATAGGGAGCATATCGACCGCTTGGTGGGCCGTTTCAAGGCCATGGAGGACTGTGCCAAGGCTTTTGACCGATCTGTCCAAGGTCTGGTTGGAAAGTTAGAGAGTGTGGGAAGAATCCCCCGCCAGGAGCTCCCTGGAGCTGTTCCGGCCCCTTAGACGCCGGCTGCCCAGCCCGCCCCTCTGGCCATTCATAGTGGGAGTAGCCATTTCTCCAACTAGTGTCCTTCACATTCTCCAATCTTAGAGGACACACATTCGAAGGATGCCTCACCCGGGCATACTCTAGTAAGTTATGAGGCTGACCATGAGTTGACCGAGGAGTACCTCGCTGATGTTGAGGGATTAGAGATCAAACCCAGAGTACACCTAGTGGGCCAAGGTCTATCGGCCACCCCAACCCCACCGGTCATCCCAGAGCTATATGTCCCGCCCACCTTGTCTATGGTGGATGTGCCATCCGCCAACCCCATGCAGTCAGCCATCCCACTTCTACCCGTCTCTCCTACGGTAGTGCAGCCACTAGTGACTACCGTACCACTGTCGACACCCTATGTTGACGCGGTATGGTTGGATTTCTGCCATGCGTACGAGAGACAGTATCTGGACTTCCTTTTTGTCGTGCTTCACACTAGACGTCCGGATTACCTTCCTATCACCCGCCTCCTGATCCTCCCGCACTTTAATACCCGAGGGTGAGTCTTCTCAAACCGGAGACGGTTGACAAGGGATGAGACTCACGGCATCAAGTTGTAGGTCAGTCTTTCTTTACACTTAGTGTATGTAGACAGTGTCCGTCATCCTTACTGAGTCTTCCTTATTATGTCCCTTGTGTTTGTGTGTCTTCGTCGTCAATCATAGTATTACTATGAGTGTCTAAGTTTGCCTAGGGTCATGTATGGCCTAGGGTCATGTGTGAGTCTTTATTTCGTACAGCCTTTGAGAGTCTGCATACGCGTCGGTCTAATGCAAGCTCGCAAGGGTCAGTCCCTTTCGAGTGTGATGCAAGTCGGATCTCATGCGTACGTTGTAGACTTGCCAGAATTTAGGATCAGCTCTACCATAATGTCTCGGATCTAGTCACATAAAGGGACCCAATGGTGATTCCTAGTGAGTCTTTGAGCCATCACCTCCGTTTGAGAGTGACCCCACCCCGGAGTGTCCACCACTAGCCTCATTCCCACAGTAGCGTGAGCATATAGAACATATACGGGATGAGCAGGTGACGATTACTAAGAGTGGAGCGTACCCGGGCTACCTAGTACGGTGGAGAGCACGGTCCACATCCGACAGATCCGCAGGAGCGATACATGCGCAGCCGCACCCCTTACTCGATGGGGTCAAGTTTCTCCCACCCGGGGAGAATTGATGGGGACATGGAAGCAAGACCACTAATTTTTTGTTTGTATTTATATCCTTGAGTTAATTGGGTTTGCAATTGTAAGGCATTATAAGCCATTGGGTTAGTCCATAGGAATTAGTGGGTTTCTTTGTAAAAGGCCATGTTGGTCCGGCGGGACCCCCACCCTCTCTACCATTGGGCCACCAAGACTCTCTAGGGCCCATAGGGATGGTCCATGGTCCAAGGTGGACCAGCCACCCTTGTTGACTCCAAGAGGGGGGCGCCCCCTCTTTTGTCCCCATATGGGGGATTAAACAATTCCCCCCATTTATCCTTTTTTATGTTGTTTTGACCACATGGGAGAAGGGAAAAGGAATTAAATATTCTCATCCCTTAATTGCCCCTCCCTAACCCTAGATCTGAGGGTAGTGATGGTCATTTAGTTAGGTCTATAAAACTCATGTATTTTCATTATTTTGGGAATTAATGAGAAGAAATCAAAAAATTCCCCAAGAGCATTGGGCGCCCCTCTCTCCTCCTCTTCCTAGCAGCTGTGATTGTTGCATTCTCCAAGGTGTGAAGCCTTGATTCTTGGAGTGATTCCCACCTCTATCACCTCCGCTGGATGCGAACTCCAGCCACTGTCACCGCCGCCTCCGTTCGTGCCGCCGTCGAGCCGCCACCACCGGTTCTTTGAAGTGCGGTCCAAGATTTCGAGATCCAAGACAGAAGCTTAAAGGAAAGATTGGTTCTCCCAATCCGTGTATCTGATGTTCTTGAAATTTTCAGAGATCATTCCCCTTCTTGTCAGTCATCTCCAGTTTAAATTTCGTGTCAATCCACCGCCGTTTGCTATTTTTCCCAGCCCTTTATTTCCACCCCTGACAGTCTGCGAATCAGCAGATCTGCGGGATAGTAGCCTATTGTTATTTATTTTCCACCCCTTAAATCACTTCAGAAAATTACCATAAAAATTGTGCACGTCCCACACATCCCACTCTATCCCCCATAAAATACCTAGAGTCCAGATCGGCCGTTTTCCTTTGGGTCAAAATTTATTTTTAGACAGATCTCATTCTGTCCTGTTAGATCAAGATTCCGAGCCAGAAGCAACAACAAACCACAGAGTTTTTCATTTCCAATCCGTTTACTGCATGGTTGTGAAATTAATTTATGTTGTAGCCCTTTGAGTCCCTTATCCAACGGCGCCGATCTCGCCTCGATCCGCCTTCGGATCTGGACACAACAATTGTTTTTGTGAAGGCACGCAGATCTGTCCCGTGAACAGGCCAGCAGAGCAGTCCACCGGTTAATTCTCTCATAAATCCCCGGCATCGATCCAGTGACCGCGGCTCCCGGGGATCGACCAGCAACCCCCCAGCAGCATCCCAACCAGCCACTGCAGCAAGGAGACCCCCTAAAGCCGCCACCCCAGCAGCTGAGTTCACTTGCTGTCCAGCAGGTCTGTACCGAGTTTGAATAGTACCGAGTCGGACCAGCAGCCCGCCTCCGGCCCGAAAGCCCTTCCGGCTTGCTGCCCGTCAACCCGAGTTCGCTACTCCCGGGTCCCACGTGTAGCCCTTTACCTCCCTGCGTGGAGTGGACAATAAAAAAATCAATGCTGTAATTATTTAATCACTAGACACCAGGAGTACGAGTCTTGGCCGGGGTTGCCTTCCCCACGCTCGGAGCATGGAGGTATCGTTTCCGCTCCCCTCTCTTGGCATTTTGTTTATTTCGTATGTGTTTTTATGCCACTGCGAGAGTGATAGCGTAACTAGCTCGTTCATATCATTTCAATCACCGCTGTACGAGAGAGAGCGAAACCCATCCCGTGACCCGATCCGGGCGCGAAAATGAGAGTTGACCACCCTAGCTCATTGCCGGTTTCTCAACCGCGCACATCCGCATGCTTCCCTCGCCAGGGACGAGTCACGAGTTTGCCTAGAGTCCAAGGTTCGCATCAAATTGGCATCGAGTCTCGTCTCGTCCCGTCCCGCATCACAAGGGCTTCTTCAATCAGGACACACCTCCTCCCCTGTGTTCTGTTTTACAGTAGTTGCAACGTCAACAACTACGGTTGCCATCCAACATAACTCCATGTGACCATCCAATATCATTTGGAGATTCCTTAGGAGCCATAAAGTGCTTAAATGTATCCCGTAAATTTAAAAAAGACAAATTAAAAATATAAATTAAAAATGTTCTAGAATTAATTCTTAAATTATTTCTTATAAATGTAAATTATAAATATAAACTCTAAATGTTCTAGAACTATCACAAAACATGATAATGAATAAATATAAATTATAAATATTTTAGAAATAAATGTAAATTAAATGTTCTAGATCTAATTATTACATGGAACCATCGAATAAAATTTACAAATGAAAATTTTATGTAAAACACGAAAATTAATTCTAGAACATCTAAAATCAAAAAATTAAATTTAAAATATCTAAATTAAATCTAAAATTTGAACCGCCCACCGCCACCTCCTCTACCCTCCCACTACCTCCTACCACCCTGTCGGACCCCCCCCCCCCACCTCCCCCCTGCCACCCACTCCCACCGCCTTGACGGTCAGCCCGTGCCACCTGCACCCTCCCCCACCCACCACCTCCCTATTCCCATGTCCACCCTCCCCCCTCCCACCGCCCACTGCCGCCTCCTCCGACCTCCCATCTTGCCGGTGGGAGGCCAGAGGAGGCGGCGGTGGGAGGCGGTGGGAGGCCCACCATACCCTCCGTTGGCCACCGCCCACGGCCGCCCCCTCTGGCCTCCCACTGGCCAGATCTGGCTGGTGGGAGGCCGGGGTGGGCGGTGGTGGGTAGTGGGAGGAGGTGGCCGGCAGTGGTCGGACCCCCCCACCCACCGCCCGATCTCCCTCATCCACCCTCCTCCCTGCCATGGTCGGACCCCCCCCCACCCACAATCTCTCTCATCCACCCTCCCCCCTACCACCCACCGCCGGCCACCACCTCCCACCACCCACCGTTGCCTTCTCCGGCCTCCCACCGGCCATATCTGGCTGGTAGGTGACCGGAGAAGGTGGTGGTGGGCGGTGGGAGGCAGTGGCCGGACCCCCCCACCCCCACCTCCCTCCTTCCCACTCCCACATCCCCCACTGCCCCCTCCCGTGGACGGCCTCCCACTGCCGCCTCCCACCTCCTCCGCCCTCCCATGGCCCCTACGGTCGTCCACCACCGCCTTCTCCCACCCACTAGCCACCCTCCTCCCTCCTCTTTACAAAAAAAAAACTCAAAACATTTCACTTACCTTTCCGGAGGCCTCCGATCGTTGGTCCTCGCCGCCCTGCACAGCCCCTCGCCGCCCTACACCGCCACTGCAACGCCCCTCGCCGGCCATGTTGGGTTCGTGTCTCTCCCTCTTTATCTTTGATAATGCTTTTGATGATCACAATATATTGTGTGAAATATTGTGTGCTTGATTAGTGGAAATATTGTGTGCTTGATTAGTGGAGAACGTCTTCATGATAAACGAACTCACATGTTGATATCTTGCTTTGCAGGTACTGCTACAGGGAGAGAATGCATGTGCTTTCATGCATGTGCTTGATTAGTGGAAATATTGTGTGTTTGATTAGTGGAGAACGTCTTCATGATAAACGAACTCACATGTTGATGTCATGCTTTGCAGATACTACTATAGGGAGAGAATGCATGCGCTTTCATGCATGTTTTAGTGTGGGAATGTTGAGACTAATGCTCTTGTTCATTTTGCCCATACTAGTGTGGACTCATTGAGCATTCATTGATATTGAGTTGGTTGCATGGCATTGTGTAAAATCATTTCTATTTCATTGTATGTCTTTATTGAACGGATCATCATCTTCCCTTCACTCATGCAAGATCATGGCTCAATGGATCTAAATGCTCTCAGATGACTGGGTAAATGTTGCTTTGGACTGAAGTTGGAACTCATATGAGATTTGATTGATTTGTATTGAAAATACTCTTTCAAATGCATGATCAATACTTTGATATAATATATTGGTTCCACTTTGCAAAAACTTCTTTGGAGTCAATGGTAAGCCTCAACTCTTGGTTACTACCCTTGAATCTATGGTAAGTATTCATGAGTTGGAAGTGAATTTCCATGTGCCTAGATTGGGGTTGATTCATTAATCGTGCTCTCAATTGACTTCATTTGTTAGTTGAGGACTGAATGGTTTCAAAGTGTCTTATGCATATTCTTGAGATGAAAGTGTGTTCAAAGCATTTATGTGCCTCATGCTAATGCTTTCATAATAATATTTCATGTCATTTGGGTCTTGGTCTCAAAACTAGCTCCATATGTTAATGCATGATCCAAATATTTTGATTTCGATCTAACCTCCTGTTTCATTATATTTTTCAGGGTAAGAAATCATGTTAATCTTCATGGGATTATGGTAACATCTAATCACTTTTATTCCCCTGGATTTATGGAGGTTTGAAGTGTTTTTCTAACCCATTCTGGCATGGGTCGACCCATAGGGTCGACCCTTAAAGGCAGAAGGTCTATTTTTGGCATATTTGTGCACCCAACGCAAAAGGGTCGACCCCTCTGAAAGGGTCGACCCCAAGGGTCGACCCCTGAGTCCCAGAGTGATTTTTGGGCTTCGGGTGGCCTCTGGTTGCCACGAGGGTCGACCCCTAAAAATAAAATTCCCAAACAGAATGGGCTGGCACGAGGGTCGACCCCAAGGGTCGACCCATTGCTTTTGGCAACCTTTTACCCTCTTCGAGGGTCGACCCTTGGGGTCGACCCTTTCCGGTCCGGGGCGGCGCCGTCAAAAATGACCTTCGTGTAAGCGCTCCAAAAGTCTTCTAACTCTAGTCCAACTGCCCTAAATCACTCCATGATTTGTGGATCTTGTCCCAAGGCTGTCCCTTGACCGTCCTAGAAGCATAAATACATCTTATTGGATTGTCAACCCTAAGGAACTAAGCTAGATCTGAAATTCCGAGCTATTCTTAACCCTTGTATGTGCAGGACGTAGGTAGCGGCTCCTGCGCTTCTTCCACATTGTTCTGGATGTGAAAGTGAAAGGAAGAAGGTTGATTCAAGTTTCTGAATGATCTTCTACTGGAAGCTGCGTGGGAAATCAAGTTACAACCTCGTTCTTGCAAGATTCGTTCATCTTCCCTCAAGAACAATCTTCAACCTGCAAAGGCATTAAAATACATTCGAAGGAGACAAAGGGGGAGCTCTAATAACTACACATTGAAATGTTCCTTTGTCCATTTATTTGCTGCCCTCTTATTTGTGCTGTGATTTTCATCCTAAGCAACAAGTGAGCTAATGCTTTCCATTCTCTTGTAGAAGAAGAAGGAGGAGTGCGGCTACAAGGTTGATGGGAGAGGGGTTTATGAAGTTAATCATTTTTATGATGTATGCAGGTTTGACTGGAGCTAGGATTTGAAGGATATACTCAGTACGAGCTGTTGAAGTTGCAGACGATCTCGGATCTTCGAGGAAGACGATCGGGTGCTCCATCCTACTGCAGATTCGATTCTCTCCAACCGAAGCTTCAAGGAAAATCTACGAACGGTCTTTGGAAAAACAAGGGGAAACATTCTACATCCTTAATCCATCTCTTTATGATAGTTTCTCTCCATTTACATATTGCTGTGAGCATATATTGTACATCCTTTTATGTTGCTGAATTCTAAAAATTACTGTGTGTGTGGACGGAGCTGTGTCTCCGTGTGAGGTACTTGTGTGGGGTATGTTCCCCGACGTTGTGTGTGTGTGTGTTGTTGTGGCAGTGGTTTGAGGCAAGGCCTCGTGTGTGTGGATTGCTGCGGAAGCAGCGTGTGTGGTGTTGGGGTTCATCCCCGTGTTGCTACATTTTGTAGCGTGTAGTGAAGCCTCACCGGGGTTCGGTGAGGGGTTGACGTAGGGGACACGGCAATGTACCCGAACCACCTAAAAATCTCTGTGTCTATTGTGATTGCCTGTGTGATTGTTCATTTCTTCTATCTCCCTTCACAAGTCAATTTAGTAGGTCTTTGCTCACTACATCATCGCACATTGCTTCATCCGCTATCCTTTTAGGATTAATTTTAATTATTCCTTACATCGATAATCTGTGTTTGGCGTAGGTTCCTTCATCCATTGTCTAGTTTATTCGAGTGAGATCGGAAAGCTTGAGAGAAGAATTTAATCTCACGTTTGTTTAGGCTATTTAACGTAGTTAATATTAATTCTGTTGTGTTTAGTTTAGAAAGTGTTTAAAATCTGCCATCTTGGCTTGGGGACAATTCAACCCCCCTTCTTGTCCGCCATCTCTCTGGGCCAACAATTGGTATCAGAGCCCAGTCTCTGATTTTTATTCTACGGACCTCACGGTCTAGGAGAAAAGATCTTTTTCATGATGGCTAGTTTGAATTCGGCTCCTGTCTTTGATGGTTTTGATTTTGCATCATGGCTTGGAAAATTGTGTGTTTGGATTTCTAGTACTAATCCGAAGATTTTGAACTTAATGACTCACGGTCCTCATGCTCTACCAAAAGATAAGTCAAAGTGGACCAATGAGGACAAGAAAAAGGATTCTGATAATCTGTTTATTTTGAACACTCTTAAGGCTACAGTGAACACTGACGTATATCCCTTCATTTTATCTTGTAGGTCAGCCAAAGATATCTTGGATGGGTTAAGCGAAGCCCAAGATGAAAGCTGGAATGGTGAGTGTCTCGTGGCAAACAAAGAAAATGAAGGCCATAGCGAGGAAAACTCTAAGATAAACTCTGACTCTGAGGAAGAAGATGAACTTAGTTATGATGAGTGGATGAATGCATATGATGAACTATTTGAAAAATACAAAGCATTAAAATCTGAAAATAGGAAACTGGAAAAGAAATTTGATGATTCATCGCATGTTAACTCACCATGTACTAAATGTTCTGAAGTTGAAAACTCTTGTGTCGTTGATTCGTCATGTGAAAAATATTCTGAGCTTAGAAACTTGAATGGAAGGTTGTTGCATGATATTGATATGCATAAAGAAACTATTTCAATTCTAAAAACTGAAAATGAAACTTTGATGGCTAAAATTTCAGAATTTGAAAACGTTAAAAATTGACCTAAAGAAAAGTTGAGCTGTTCAGATAGTGATCAATTCTTGCTTGATGAACTTGTTCAAAATGCAAGACTTGCTAAAGAAATTGAGAAGTTAAATCATCAAAATAATTTGTTGGTTGATAAACTCAACAGGTTTGGAAAAGGAAAACAAGTGATTGTTGATGACAATGAAAACATTCATGCTATGGAACAAGAAATTACAAGCTATAAATCCATCAATTCTCTGTTGAATGATAAATTTGCATTGTGTGAAGAATAGCTTGCCAATTGTGAAGTGCACAATTCATCATTGGAACATGAGATCAAGAATTTGAATGAGTCTATGTACTTGAATGATAAAGGAAATGAAAAATAGAAAAATATCATTGATTGTCATTGTGAGCATGAAAAATCCCACACTGCTGAGTTTGCTCATGTTCCAAGAAAAAGAAGGAATGTATCCTATTTTTATTGTGGTAAATCTGGCCATGATATGTATGATTGCTCTTTAATGAAATTTGATGACAATGAGACAATGAAGTCACAAATGAAAATTATTGATGATTCTAAAAATTTTGAAAAATCAAAGAAGAAAAATTTCACTGTTCATTGCTTCTATTGTGGTTTACGTGGCCACGTAATGGAAAATTATTTTCTAAAGAAAAATGATGATGAGTGGCCTGTAAAAAGAAAACATTCATGTCATTATTGTGGTGAACGTGGACATATAATGAATACATGTTCCTTAATGGAAAAAGATGACAAATGGTTCATGAAAAGAAAATCTTCTCATTATTTCTATTGTGGCCCGAATGGACATTCAATAGATGATTGTACCATGATGAGGGCCGATGATGAATGGTATGAGATGAAAAATAAAAAGAATACATTTTCTCATGTTAGAACTAACCCCTCGGGACCCAAGATGGCTTGGGTACCCAAATGTCCAAAATGAGAATTTGTTTTGCAGGGTGCCTTGAGGACAATGAAGATGTCGATAAATAAAGGCTTCTCAAGGCAAGAAAGAAAACGGTTTGATTCTAAGAATTCATCTGTTCAGGTTAATTTGAAAATTTTGAAAAGGTAAAAATTGTGTTTGGAGCTGTTTTATATTTTGTGAATATCTTTAGTTCTTAAATGTTGTACATTGCACATGTCATACACATCTTTGCATACTTGTATGCTTGAATGCCATGATTAACCGGTTTATAAAATGATGTTAGTGGAAAGGTGGATTATATCCATTTGGAAGCCATCCTTATGTGTGAGTAGGGTCCTTGGACCTTTGACTCCGCCACGTATCGGTAATCAACCTGTGTGAAACATTCATATCAATGCATGCCACATGTATATTCTTCTATGTCTCTTCATCATGCTAGATGAACTTGTATTGATTTGGACATGTTTGTTAAATGGCATATATTTAGGGGGAGTCTGGTTGTCCCTCCATAATGTTCATGCCTCTCATGTGCATGTAATGCTTCTAGGAAAGTCATTGCATATGCATACATGTAGTGAGCTGCATTGCATATCACTTACTTTGAAAAACTCCAAAAAGAGTCGGTTCAATGCATATAGGCAGGGGGAGGATCTTGAATTCATCAATCTCTAATTGACTCAAATTCCTCTGTCTAGCTAGCTGCAACTTCTTTTGCCAGCTTATCTTTGAAACTCATCCCTGTCACAACTGTCAAGTTGGTCTGACTGTATTCCAGACTTTGTTCCTGAACTACATTGATTCACGGCCATTGGTTTTCTGAAAATCTGTCTAATGCATGTTGATCATATCTGTAACAAGCATGAGTTCAAATTCATTCACTTTCTATGCATGCTTGTTAATGTCTCTGCTGCTGAATGTCACTGTCAAGATGTTGATTGAACTGAGAATTGAAGAGATATCAGTTTGTGCACCCTTTCATAAATCTGAAATCATCTCTTATGAAGAATCTTCTATTTTACAGGTTTAAGAATGTTGTTGATTTGAATTGGTTTAAGTCTAATGTATTCATAAGTTTGAATTTGAAGGAATTGAAAATATCTGAATCAGTCTTTTAATAAATCTTAACTGACTGTCTCATGTAAATTCATGCAAGACCTTCTTGAAATCTGAAAAGTTAACACCATGTTCTTCTTTGGTTGAGATACATAATGTCTGTATTATTCTTAAACATTTAATCTGCCCGAGTTCTTCTTAAAGAAAGTTATGGACAGAGCAATGATTTTGGTCACCAAGAAATTGGGTCCTCTATCAAGAAATGGAGTAAACCCATGTCATGAAGTGCCATAGTTACCTCTGCTGAAAATTACATGAAAATTTGATAGAGCAATGGCATGACTGTATTGAATAACTGGGGATTCCTACCTCTAACCAAGGTGTCTCCTCATGTAAAAAGATACTTCTAATGCTAACTCTGTTCTCTTAATTGAGAAGCAATACGGTTATTACACTGAGTAACTGGGTCATTTCACCTGAGACGTGTTGTGCCTCATGTAAAAAGGTGTTGATTAACCAAACTTGTTCATTGAAAAATAATTTGATGTTCAAAAGCAAAAATCTGAAAAATGTGTGTATCAAAAATTTTTTGGAAGCAATGTCAAATTCAGATGCATTCACAATTGTTTAATCTCAATACTACTTTGTGTAACTCCTAAAGGAGTCATTGAAATTAATTGAGTAAGATGGAAGGAGGTTGAACTAGAAAGTTCTATGAGCAATTGGTTCATTTTTATTAAAACATTGTTTCAGATATGAGTATTGAATCTCATTGACAAACCTTGTATACATCACTCTTAAACCATGCCTGTCAATTAAAGCCACTTCATAAGCTTTTATAATAGAAGATTTCGAAACTTAACCTTGGATATATGGAATGGGTACCTCACTGAAAATCTTTTCTTCTCAAATATTGTGTTTTGGAAATTCGATCACACCTGCTCAGATCTTGCTCACTCTATTTGCTGAACTATCTTTGAAAGATCTTGTATTTTGCATGTTGCCATGTCAACCCTCCTAAATTTATTCTTGACATACCTCTCACCTTACATTTTTTAAAGTCTTGTTTCTTTCTGAACAAGGAGCATTGTATTGTTTCAAGGGAGAGAATAGTCTTGTCCAGACTGCATTTCTTGCTTTATAAAGGGGGAGATTTTCTTGTGATCTTAACTACTTATGTTTCCACACTTGAGTGCCTGACTGCTTGATCATTTGTGTTCATGCCATATTTCATTCCATCTTGATGCATATTGCATATTGCATATTGCATAATTGCATATTACATAATTGCATATTGCCTATTGCATATTGCATATTGCATATTGCACGTCACATGTCATCTCTTTGGTCATCAACTTTGCACAAAATTGAAACAAAAAAATTTAATGAGTATTTGCATATGCTTTTGTCATCTTGCATATTGCACTTTAAATTCCACAATCTTGCTTAGAGTTCATGGTTCATACACCTCCCCTTCATGGGAGGTTCATTGCTGGGTTCGTGCACCACTATCTTTATATATCCGTCTACTTCTTGTTAAACTTTCACATCCGTTCTCTTTGGTTCTCCACTTTTTGATAATGTCAAAGGGGGAGAGAGTTTTGGAAGGCCACAATATACTGTCATCATCAAAAGGGGGAGATTGTTGGGTTCGTATCTCTCCCTCTTTATCTTTGATAATGGTTTTGATGATCACAATATATTGAGTGAAATATTGTGTGCTTGATTAGTGGAGAACGTCTTCATGATAAACGAACTCACATGTTGATATCTTGCTTTGCAGGTACTGCTACATGTTGAACATGTGTGAAATATAATTAATTTTATGGTTTTGATGATGTCTGCCTCTGTAATCATTAATGAACTATACCTGCAATTGATAGGGTTAATATTCATTCATTTCAGGTCATTATACTTCGAGCGCAAAAGATCAAGGATGACACACAAATCTAGGCAACTGGATACACAGATATCAAGGCATATGATAATATTGGAGGCACAAAAATCTAGCATGTTTCAAGCATAGAAATCAAGTTGAATAGCATCACACATAAGGTCATTGCGTAGTCCTTATATGATCAATGCATATCTTGCCTTATGGATGGTTCAAGGTCGGTGCAACTTCTGGATAGCATGCTACAAGATAATCTAAGAAATGGAGTGGTGTTGGCAAAGGTGAAAGCTCATTGATCGTGCCCAAGCAAAGATGCAAATCTCTTTTACAAGCAAAAGTCGGCATTTCACATTCGGCTCGTCACACATCCAAGGTCAATGCACAAAGAAGTATAGCCAAGAGAATCCAAGGCCAGAGACTCAGTTGATACCTTTTAGACTATCAAGGGAGATGCCACGGACATGAACGGGCTGCTAAAGAAGTCAAGCGGTGGAGCTGAAGCGGCTAACGGACCGACCCGGGCTGGACCGAGGGCTGCCTAACTGGCGGTCGACCGCCAGCACAGGGGCGGTCGACCGCCCCAGCCAGGGAATGCCAGTCTGTATGTCTTTAAGCTGGCGGTCGACCGCCAGCCCGTAGCGGTCGACCGAAAATCCCAGGGACCGCCCGTTTGCAGGTTTCACAGTAGCGGTCGACCGCCAGAAGCTGCAGGTCGACCGCCAGCCCCGAGCCAACCAATGTTGACTTTGTTTTCCACTTCGAAAAGGACCATTCAACATGGATTTGTTTAATCCAAAAGTCACCTAATCACCCATGACTTGTGGATCTGGTCTGGGGCTTGTCTATAGACCATTCAAAGTCTATAAAGCCAACACAAGAGGGTTAGAAACCCTAGTTGATCATTTGGAGCAAAGAGAGATCAAGAGAGGTTAGAGAGAAGAATGGAAGAAGAGGTACTGTAGCCGTGAACAGTACTTCATGCAGAAGTTCTACATCCAATCCAAGGGATTCAAGCCTGCATCTGAAGCCTTCAATCTCCAAGGAAGAAGAGAAGCAAGCAAGCTCACAAAGGTGATCAAATCTTCATTCAAACCTCTTCGTCAACTCAAGAGGATCAAAAGAAAGATCAAAGCTACATCCAACACTCTCTCCATCAACTCAAGGTGATTCAAGCTCATATCTCAATCCAACAACCTCCAAGGAAGAGTAGAAGCAAGCAAGGCTAATAAGGGAGATCAAAGGAGGCTGCAAGGGTGTGTTCAAGGGAGAGGAGTTCAAGTACTTTAGCTGTGAACAGTACTCCGGGAATAAGTTCTTCATCAAATTCTCAAGAGATTCAAGCTCTAGCAAATCTCAGACAAGATCTTTTCTCTTAAGCATATTCTATATCTTGTTGAGTGTTTTTCATAAGTTGTTCTTTCTTTATTTCATTCAATCTATTGAAACTGAAAATCATCCCTACCGGTGGTTAGTAGGAAGGCAATCGGAGGTTGTCCGATTTGCGGTGTTGACGTCCCTACCGGTGGTTAGTAGGAAGGCAATCGGAGGCTGTCCGATTTGCGGTGTTGACGTCCCTACCGGTGGTTAGTAGGAAGGCAATCGGGAGTTCTCTGATTTACGGTGTAGCCGTCCCTGCCGGCTTTGTGTGTAGGAAGATAGAAAGAGGGCTTTCTCTGTTCTGTGGTTGGGGCGTGTCCCCGGTCAAGCTGTGAGTCAACAAGGAAGCCTCACCGGGTTTTGGTGAGGGGTGGACGTAGGTTGCGGGGTTGCAACCGAACCACCTTAAAAATTCCTGTGTTGTGGGTTGTTTATCGTGTGTGATTGATCTATATCTTCTAACCCCATTCGCAGGTTCGTGTGCTTCCATACTTGGTTAGATTGTTCACACACATATGCACTTTGAGTGATCAACATAGCACATGCACACACGCACGGTTGTTGCAAGCTATTGCATGCTCTAGTGTTATGCTTTATGATCCCTGCACTATAAGGCTTATTTCTTTCAAGTTCACAAATGTGCTTAAAGAAGTGTGGACGTTTCATAGCTTGTAATCCAAGTCTTTTCATTTGAGCCACTCTACTTAATTCCGCTGTGCATTGTGCCTAAGTGATTCATTCACTTTATAAGAGTGGTTTAAGTTTTTGTTAGCTAAGAGTTTTAAATAGGCCAACGCTTTTTATAGGATATATTCAACCCCCTCTTCTAGATCCATTTACACCTCGCGGGACCTAACAAGTGGTATCAAAGCGAGGCTCTGTCATTCCCAGATCCAACGATCTGCAGGGAAAGATCCCGGTGTTTGTTATTTAGATGGATTCACATGCTACACTTGCTTCGATGGCTTCTCCACCCATTTATGATGGTTCAGATTTTTCTACATGGGTTGGAAGAATGTTCATCTATGTTAGCTCCATAGATCCACAATTGTGGACTCTTATATACAATGGTCCTCATGAGCTGCCATCAAATTCAATTGATTGGTTAGCCGAACATGAGACCAAACACAATGATAACCGTCTTACATATAACTTAATTACAGTTGCAGTTGATCTAAGACTAATTCATCTTGTGTCCTCTTGCAGCACAGCCAAGCAAGTATTGGACAAGTTGGTGAAAATCCATGAAGGGAAGGAACAAGAATAAGAATGCTTCATGGTCGACCGTGCAGAACAGTCCAGCAATGCATCCTCATCACAGGTAAACTCTGACTCCGAGGAATTCACTTTTGAAGAGCTTATGGAAGCCTATGATGAATTGATCACACAATACAAAAAGGTAAAAATAGAAAATAAAAATTTGAAAAAGGATCTCAAGAAAATTAACCAAAATGAATGCTCGATTTGTAAAAAGTGTTCTGTTTTTAAAGCGCTTAACAACACTCTCTCAGTTTATCTAGATACGCATAAACAAAGCATTGCATGTCTAAGGGAAGAAAATGAAAATCTTCATGATGAAATCACTAGGTGGGAAGAAATCGTAATAAAACTTCAAAACCAACCTAAGTCAATCTCTAATGATCAAACTATGGCCGATGGGCTAATCCATGATGAGAGGTTGATTGAAGAAAATAAAAATTCTGTTTCATGCTCTGCTAACTTTGTATATGAAAAATGTTCATTCTTAAGAAACATAAATGTTGGTCTTCATGATGATCTTGAATGGCAACAAAAACGGATTGATTCTCTGAAAGAAGAGAATAGAGAGTTGTTGGAAAAGAAAATTGAACTTGAACAAGTTGAAGAAGAATTGCATGAAAAATTAGCTGCACATGAAAAAGGCAAATCTGTCATTGAAGATCACTCTGAAACTTTGCATGCTTTAGAACAACAAAATCAAAATCTTAAAGCAGTAAACGCCATGCTCAATGAGTAATTGGCAGCATGCGAAGAGGGCCTTGTTGAATCTAAACAATATATTTCCTCACTTGAAAATGAAATTCAAAGTTTGAATGATTTCCTGTCAATGTTTGCCCAAATCCAAGATTCTGGTTCACCGGAAGCCACCACTTCCTGTGGTCACCAAAAAGGGCACACTGCTCGAAAGAAAGGTAAAATTCAGCATGCTCATCAAAACATGCACCATAACACGTCCAATGCTAAATATCATGCTTTCCACAAAATGAATGTCCATTGCTATTATTGTGGTAAACATGGTCACACTGTGCATGATTGTTTTATCTTGAGAAATGATGAGCTTAGAGCAGGAGATCAAGTGAAAGGGCAAGGAAAGAAACAGGTCAACACTGGCAGAGGGCTTGCTCAACAGAATTCTGTATAGAATCACATGGAGAATCAGAAGTGTCGACATTCCTATCCAGACAGGTCGACACTCCCCATGGCCTTTAATAGAAATGCCTCTCTTTGCTGCTCTCATTGTGGTAAGACTGGCCACACTGACCAGGAATCTTGGTATTTGAAAGAAAGACATCACCCTCATACCATGAAAGGTAAAAATTATGCTCGCCCACAAAAGCATAGTCCACATGCACACGCACATGAACATAAAAAGAAAAATCAATCTTTTGTGTGTTGTTTCTATTGTGGGAAAAATGGGCATGAGATATATGATTGCCTCACAATGAGGGAGGATGATGTGATTGCCTTGAAAAAGATGGGCCAAGATGCTAAACATGTTACTAACCCACAAGGACCCAAGCAAGCTTGGGTACCTAAAAATTCCAAATGAGAATTTTGGGTGCAGGATGCCTTGGAGCTGAACAAAGGATCATAAGGTAAGTAAAAGCTCAAGGCACAGGTATGTACATAAACCTTTAAGTTAAGTCATCTTGCATGTTTAATCTTGACATGTAGATAGTGCATCATACGTCTGCCCAATGTCATTAGATTCTGCAAACTGAATTGCTCATAGAAATGCAAAACCCCCAAGGTGTGAGATGAACTTTTGAGCTTGATAACTTGCTCACACCATGCTTGATTTCAGCTGTTTAATTCATGAAAAATTTGTTATGCTGATGAAGTTGATGTGATGATGAGTTGCTTAACAACCACTTGAAATTCTTGGACTTTGGTTTGATGATGCATGTCATGGCTGCATTTTCAACTCGTTATTCATGTTAGCATTATTCAAAAGGGAGAGTCTAGCAATTGAAATCATCATGTTGTATTCAGTTCAAAATCAATTATGAATGATTTGTGTTTGCATCATATTGTGATCACACATACTTTAATGCACATCATGTTTAGAAGATAAAAATGCACAATCATTTTGTAGCATCTTCATTGCATTGTGTATTCACATAAGTCTTAGGCTGCATAATTCATTGCCAACCCATGCATGTACTGATGGGAAACGACATCGAGCCAGTACCATTTCATATTACATTTATATCCTTTAGTTTATTTTTATATCCACGGAAAAGTATACGCGCAATTGTACGGCTTTATCGGCCAATGCGTCACTCCCGTAGATTGTGTGGGTTTCTATGTAATTTGTCAGTAGGACCAGCAAGAGGGCCCTCAGCCCTTTCCCATTGGTCCATGTCATCTTGTGGGGCTAGTCAACCATCCTAGGTGGACATCTAGAAGGTTGGACTAGTCATATGCCACATGGGTAGACAAGTGGCCCATTTTGTCCAAGGTAGGCCACCTACCATTCAACCACCCATTCAACTTCTACTCCTTGGTCAATAGGGCGCACCCCCCCTTGCATATTATATTCTTTTTTTTGTGTTTGTGGCATGCAATCCTATCCCTTCAATCCCTTTCCCTAGATCCAAGGGTCCACATTGCATTTGATGTAAAACATATATAAGCTTGTATTTTTATGAGAAAAGCAATGAAAAAATCAGAATTTTGTTGAATGCTTGAAGCCTTGGTGCGCCCCCAGCTCCTCTCCCCCTAGTTCCTCTCCTCCAACCTCAAGTTCTAGAGTGATTCTACCTTTTATCATCTCCTCTCAACCTCCAGTGATCGTCTGTGCCGCCGCCGCCGCCGTTCGTGCCGCCATTGAGCCGCCTCTACAGTTCTGTCTTCGTCCGACCACAGCAGCTTCCACGAATTGTCTGTCTCAGCTACGAGCTTGGATTGATCTGAATTTGTTATGGTGTATTCATCCCTTGTATGCCAAGATCCACCTAAATTTTCACGCCAAAGTTCCATCGTTTAGTATTTTTACATTTTCGTCCAACCTGTCATCCCAGATCTGCCAGGTTTTTGTCTACAGTGATAGAACCTCTGAGTTCACCCCCTCCGACCATCTTTTTGATTTGTCCAAACCCTCCCAATTTTACTGGGAGTTCTGTCCATCACCCCCTATCTCCACAAATTTTCTTAATTTTTTATCAGCCCTCTATCTATTTTTAGAAATTCATGTTCTTCCTCTGATACAGTGTTTTTAGTCAGATCCCAGATCCGACCACCCTCCACTTCCAAAATCATAACAAATCACCAACACCTCCAAATCCAGATCCAAAACTAGTCCTGGTTTCCTTGTTCAATTTCCTACAACCTTACTGAAGAACACATCTTCAAATTCGGACATCTACTTCACGGTCAAAGGTAATCAACAGGAAAGTTCTCTGCAGATCTGAGTCTTCGGTTACTGTATAACAGTAGCATATAAAATTCGCCAACACTAGATTGTAGTACTTCGAAGCAGCTTTTCAACGGCTCTAATCTCGTCGCATTCTGACACCGGTGCTGATCGCAGCGTCCGTTCTCGCCGGAGCGCGCGCTGAAATACAGAACCGGCAGATTTCCGATCAGTTTTTCCGACCAGTGCCGAACGGAGCCGCCCGGCCTCCGGCCGGCGAACCAGCGTGCCGCCAGCCCGGGGAGCGCTTCTCCAAGTGTCTCCACTACAGCGGTACCACCGGGTCCCACACGGCCCCTCCGGACAGCACGTGGGCCCCACGGTCGTGAACACGCGTGTAGCCGAATCAACACCCGAAGCTGCCCGTCAACCCGAATTCGGTCCTCCCGGGCCCATTTGTATAGCCCTTTACCTCCCTGCGTGGAGTGGGCATGTTCCCATTGCTGTAATTATTGTGTGTTAAGTTTCCCGGGAGTACGAGTTTTCGGCCGGGTCCGTCTTCCCCACGCCGAGCGCGTGGAGGTATCGCATTCGCTCCCTTACTTGGCATTTTGCTTACTTCATATATACTTGTTTATGCCGCTGCTAGAGAGCATGTGTAGGGATATCTAGCTCGCTTTATCTATTCATTACCGCTGCTGCGAGAGAGTGCGATACCGTCCCGTGACCCGATCCGGGCACAAAGAGAGCCGATCACCCTAGCTCACTGCCGGTTTCTCAACCGCGCACGTCCGACGCTTCCCTCGTTAAGGGACAGTCACGAGCTTGTCGTGTCCGTGGTCTCGTCCCGCATCAATTTGGTATCAGAGCGAGTTTGAGTCTAGGGTGTCAAAAAAGAAAAGAAAAGAGTGTCATTTACGTCTAGTCATTAATCATTGTCTAAGTCGTGTTTAGGGTCATCATTGTTTTAAAACAAAAAAAGTGTCTTTTTGCATTTACATCCCTTTACTCGGTATATCAAAAGGTGTTGTCCGAACGTTAGGCTACGCCTATCGGGAAGGCCGCACACTTGCGCGAGTGACCTTCGGGTCGATTACCTCCGCCACGTACCGGATATTGGTTTAAGTCTAGGCGCATCATTTTGCATTAGTGTGTTTGCTTTAGTCGGCGTCTTCTAGTCGGTGTGTTTGCATGCCCACTCGTCGAGGTACCCAATACTCACCCCCACCACCACCAATGGCGGAATCCCGAGTCTATAGTTCCGATGAGGTGGCCACCATGTTCCGAACTCTTATGGGAAAAATGGATGGGTTGAGTGATCGCATGGAAGTGTTAAGCACCCGAGTGGATAGGATGGAAGGGTTGAGTACCCAAGTGAATGATCTAGGCACCCGCCTAGAAGAGAGGATGAAGGCCGTAGAGGATAGGGCCGCCGGGTCTAGCCAGTCCGTTCAGGGATTGGTCGGGAGAGTCACGCACTAGAGAGAGGCCCAGCCGAGGCACCACCGATTGCCCCAGTCCAAGCACCCGTCCCACCTACACAAGGTCAACCGGAGCCGGGTCAACAACCCGCAACTCCAAGGGGTCAAGGGATAGCTAATAGGAGGCATGAAGTCCCCGAGGTGCATGACTATGAGTCCGAGAATGAGCATCGGGGATATGGTCGTGATCGTCGTCCTATACGGCGTACCCACGACCAAGATATGGATGAACGGGCCCTTCGGACCGTTCGGGCCGACCCTCCCACCTTTGACGGGTCCTTAGACCCAAAGGTCTATCTTGATTGGGAGGCTGGCATGGATCGATATTTTGAGTGGTTCGAGATGTCGGACCAAAGAAAGGTCAAGTTTGCCAGGATGAAACTTTTGGGCCAAGCCCAAACATATTGGAGGAACATGGAGAATCTATTGTTTCATCGTCATGAACCTCCGATCGATACGTGGACCGAGATGAGGGAGAAGCTTAGGAAGAAGTACCTCCCTACCTCCTACCGCCAGCGTCTTATAGAGAGGTGGCAAAGTCTCACCCAAGGAGACCGGTCCGTCTCGGATTACATCGCCGAATTTGATGAGTACTACTTGCGATGCGATGCCACGGACGAAGATTCCCTTACCGTCTCTCGATTTCGGCGTGGTCTACGCCCACACCTACGGTATGAGCTTCTCCGCCGCAAGGTGGACAAGCTGGAGGATGCATACCAAGTTGCTCTCGAGATGGAGCAATTCGAGGGTGAGTTCGAGTCTATTCCCCGGTGGAGCCCCGCTCCTCCCCGTAGTGACTCCCGTGGCTCCTTAGGTTCATACCCGAGGGGACCCATGGCTCGTCCACAGGAGCCCGCCCGTCAGGAGCACTTTGCTCCTAGACCTCGACCTCCCCCACCACGGGATCTACCTCCACCCCATCCACCGGCACCCGTTGCCCGTCCCCCAGCTCCTATAGCCCGTCCTCTGGCACCGGCACCCCCTCCACTATTGTCCAAGGCACCTACACCTCCCCCATTGCTGCCTACACCCCCTACCCGACGGGATGATAAGGGTAAGGCCCCTCTTTTCGGGGAGAGTAGTCGATCGCGAGTGCAGTGTTTCCACTGTCATGGATTTGGCCACATTGCCAGCGAGTGTCCCGCTCGCGCCACCCTAGCCTTAGGTGTTGGAGAGTCCGCACCTCCCGAGCTTGAGTGTGTCAATTACGTGGCCGATGAGGCACTAGCCGATGAGTACTATGCCTTGGGGGGGGAAGAGTGGGACAGCTCTCCTGCCGCCCAGGATGCGGCCACCTAGTGGGCTTGATGCTACCACCGTAGTCTCGAGTCGTGCATGAGTCAGTGTGTATTCTTGTGTGGTTTGTTTGTGTGGTGTGTTTCGAGTCGATTGTTGTGTGTATTGCATGGTAAGTCTGCATGAGTCTTGTGCAAGCTCGCTGTCGGTCTCTTATGAGTAAGAGGCGAGTGGACTCACTTGATGAGTATGGGATCGGTTCCACATCTATACCCGGATCAGTCACCTATAGGGACTCAGCGGTGATTCCTAGTGAGTCTTCGAGCTGTTTTCTTCCCTTTTGAGAGTGCCCCTTCGGAGTGACCACCTTTAGCCCATAGCAGTTCGCATATCGAGTATATATGGAATGAGCAGGTGACGATCACTTGGAGCGGAGCATACCCGCGCTACTTGGCACGGTGACGGATCCGCCGGAGTACTCGAGCATCCCTACCCCTACTCGACGGGGTCGAGTTCCTCCCACCCGGGGAGAGTTGATGGGAATCGACATCGAGCCAGTACCATTTCATATTACGTTTATATCCTTTAATTTATTTTTATATCCATGGGAAAGTATACGCGCAATTGTACGACTTTATCGACCAATGCGTCACTCCCGTAGATTGTGTGGGTTTCTATGTAATTTATCAGTAGGACCAGCAAGGGGGCCCTCAGCCCTTTCCCATTGGTCCATGTCATCTGGTGGGGCTAGTCAACCATCCTAGGTGGACATCTAGAAGGTTGGACTAGTCATATGCCACATGGGTAGACAAGTGGCCCATTTTGTCCAAGGTAGGCCACCTACCATTCAACCACCCATTCAACTTCTACTCCTTGGTCAATAGGGCGCACCCCCCCCTTGCATATTCTATTCTTTTTTTTTTGTGTTTGTGGCATGCAATCCTAGCCCTTCAATCCCCTTCCCTAGATCCAAGGGTCCACATTGCATTTGATGTAAAACATATATAAGCTTGTATTTTTATGAGAAAAGCAATGAAAAAATCAGAATTTTGTTGAATGCTTGAAGCCTTGGTGCGCCCCCAGCTCCTCTCCCCCTGGTTCCTCTCCTCCAACCTCAAGTTCTAGAGTGATTCTACCTTCTATCATCTCCTCTCAACCTCCGGTGATCGTCTGTGCCGCCGCCGCCGCCGTTCATGCCGCCATTGAGCCGCCTCTGCAGTTCTATCTTCATCCGACCACAACAGCTTCCACGAATTGTCTGTCTCAGCCACGAGCTTGGATTGATCTGAATTTTTTATGGTGTGTTCATCCCTTGTATCCCAAGATCCACCTAAATTGTCATGCCAAAGTTCCATCGTTTAGTCTTTTTACATTTTCTTCCAACCTGTCATCCCAGATCTGCTAGGTTTTTGTCTATAGTGATAGAATCTCAGAGTTCTCCCACTCCGACCATCTTTTTGATTTGTCCAAACCCTCCCAATTTCACTAGGAGTTTTGTCCATCATCCCCTATCTCCTCAAATTTTCTTAATTTTTTATCAGCCCTCTATCTATTTTTAGAAATTCGTGTTCTTCCTCTGATACAGTATTTTTAGTCAGATCCTAGATCTGACCACCCTCCACTTGAAAAATCATAACAAATCACTAACACCTCCAAATCCAGATCCAAAAATAGTCCTGGTTTCCTTGTTCCATTTCCTGCAACCTAGCTGAAGATCACATCTTCAACTTCAGACATCTACTTCACGGTCAAAGGCTATCAACAGGAAAGTTCTCTGTAGATCTGAGTCTTCGGTTACTGTACAACAGCAGCATATAAAATTCGCCAACACAAAGTATAAATCTGATGAATTTTTCTGAAGTCCACTAGATTGTAGTACTTCGAAGCAGCTTTCCAACGGCTCTGATCTCGTCGCATTCCGACACCGGTGCTGATCGCAGCGTCCGTTCTTGCCAGAGCGCGCGCTGAAATACAGAACCGACAGATTTCCGATCGGTTTTTCCGACCGGTGCCGAATGGAGCCGCCCGGCCTCCGACCGGTGAACCAGCGTGCCGCCAGCCCGGGGAGCGCTTCTCCAAGTGTCTCCACTACAGCGGTACCACCGGGTCTCACACGGCCCCTCCGGACAGCACGTGGGCCCCACGGTCGTGAACACGCGTGTAGCCGAATCAACACACGAAGCTACCCGTCAACCCGAATTCGGTTCTCCCGGGCCCATTTGTATAGCCCTTTACCTCCCTGCGTGGAGTGGGCATGTTCCCATTGCTATAATTTTTGTGTGTTAAGTTTCCCGGGAGTACGAGTTTTCGGCCGGGTCCGTCTTCCCCACGCCGAGCGCGTGGAGGTATCGCATTCGCTCCCTTACTTGACATTTTGCTTACTTCATATATATTTGTTTATGCCGCTGCCAGAGAGCATGTGTAGGGATATCTAGCTCGCTTTATCTATTCATTACCGCTGCTGCGAGAGAGTGCGATACCGTCCCGTGACCCGATCCGGGCACAAAAGAGAGCCGACCACCCTAGCTCACTGCCGGTTTCTCAACCGCGCACGTCCGACGCTTCCCTCGTTAAGGGACGATCACTAGCTTGTCGTGTCCGTGTCTCGTCCCGCATCAATTTGGTATCAGAGCAGGTTTGAGTCTAGGGTGTCAAAAAAGAAAAGAAAAGAGTGTCATTTACGTCTAGTCATTAGTCATTGTCTAAGTCGTGTTTAGGGTCATCATTGTTTTAAAACAAAAAAAAGTGTCTTTTTGCATTTACATCCCTTTACCCGGTATATCAAAAGGTGTTGTCCGAACGTTAGGCTACGCCTATCGGGAAGGTCGCACACTTGCGCGAGTGACCTTCGGGTCGATTACCTTCGCCACGTACCGGATATTGGTTTAAGTCTAGGCGCATCATTTTGCATTAGTGTGTTTGCTTTAGTCGGCGTCTTCTAGTCGGTGTGTTTGCATGCCCACTCGTCGAGGTACCCAATACTCACCCCCACCACCACCAATGGCGGAATCCCGAGTCTATAGTTCCGATGAGGTGGCCACCATGTTCCGAACTCTTATGGGAAAAATGGATGGGTTGAGTGATCGCATGGAAGTGTTAAGCACCCGAGTGGATAGGATGGAAGGGTTGAGTACCCAAGTGAATGATCTAGGCACCCGCCTAGAAGAGAGGATGAAGGCCGTAGAGGATAGGGCCGCCGGGTCTAGCCAGTCCGTTCAGGGATTGGTCGGGAGAGTCACCGCACTAGAGAGAGGCCCAGCCGAGGCATCACCGATTGCCCCAGTCCAAGCACCCGTCCCACCTACACAAGGTCAACCGGAGCCGGGTCAACAACCCGCAACTCCAAGGGGTCAAGGGATAGCTAATAGGAGGCATGAAGTCCCCGAGGTGCATGACTATGAGTCCGAGAATGAGCATCGGGGATATGGTCGTGATCGTCGTCCTATACGGCGTACCCACGACCAAGATATGGATGAACGGGCCCTTCGGACCGTTCGGGCCGACCCTCCCACCTTTGACGGGTCCTTAGACCCAAAGGTCTATCTTGATTGGGAGGCTGGCATGGATCGATATTTTGAGTGGTTCGAGATGTCGGACCAAAGAAAGGTCAAGTTTGCCAGGATGAAACTTTTTGGCCAAGCCCAAACATATTGGAGGAACATGGAGAATCTATTGTTTCATCGTCATGAACCTCCGATCGATACGTGGACCGAGATGAGGGAGAAGCTTAGGAAGAAGTACCTCCCTACCTCCTACCGCCAGCGTCTTATAGAGAGGTGGCAAAGTCTCACCCAAGGAGACCGGTCCGTCTCGGATTACATCGCCGAATTTGATGAGTACTACTTGCGATGCGATGCCACGGAGGAAAGATTCCCTTACCGTCTCTCGGTTTTGGCGTGGTCTACGCCCACACCTACGGTATGAGCTTCTCCGCCGCAAGGTGGACAAGCTGGAGGATGCATACCAAGTTACTCTCGAGATGGAGTAATTCGAGGGTGAGTTCGAGTCTATTCCCCGGTGGAGCCCCGCTCCTCCCCGTAGTGACTCCCGTGGCTCCTTAGGTTCATTCCCGAGGGGACCCATGGCTCGTCCACAGGAGCCCGCCCGTCAGGAGCACTTTGCTCCTAGACCTCGACCTCCCCCACCACGGGATCTACCTCCACCCCATCCACCGGCACCCGTTGCCCGTCCCCCAGCTCCTATAGCCCGTCCTCTGGCACCGGCACCCCCTCCACTATTGTCCAAGGCACCTACACCTCCCCCATTGCTGCCTACACCCCCTACCCGACGGGATGATAAGGGTAAGGCCCCTCTTTTCGGGGAGAGTAGTCGATCGCGAGTGCAGTGTTTCCACTGTTATGGATTTGGCCACATTGCCAGTGAGTGTCCCGCTCGCGCCACCCTAGCCTTAGGTGTTGGAGAGTCCGCACCTCCCGAGCTTGAGTGTGTAAATTACGTGGCCGATGAGGCACTAGCCGATGAGTACTATGCCTTGGGGGGGGAAGAGTGGGACAGCTCTCCTGCCGCCCAGGATGCGGCCACCTAGTGGGCTTGATGCTACCACCGTAGTCTCGAGTCGTGCATGAGTCAGTGTGTATTCTTGTGTGGTTTGTTTGTGTGGTGTGTTTCAAGTCGATTGTTGTGTGTATTGCATGGTAAGTCTGCATGAGTCTTGTGCAAGCTCGTTGTCGGTCTCTTATGAGTAAGAGGCGAGTGGACTCACTTGATGAGTATGGGATCGGTTCGACATCTATACCCGGATCAGTCACCTATAGGGACTCAGCGGTGATTCCTAGTGAGTCTTCGAGCTGTTTTCTTCCCTTTTGAGAGTGCCCCTTCGGAGTGACCACCTTTAGCCCATAGCAGTTTGCATATCGAGTATATATGGAATGAGCAGGTGACGATCACTTGGAGCGGAGCATACCCGCGCTACTTGGCACGGTGACGGATCCGCCGGAGTACTCGAGCATCCCTACCCCTACTCGACGGGGTCGAGTTCCTCCCACCCGGGGAGAGTTGATGGGAATCGACATCGAGCCAGTACCATTTCATATTACATTTATATCATTTAGTTTATTTTTATATCCACGGGAAAGTATACGCGTAATTGTACGACTTTATCGACCAATGCGTCATTCCCGTAGATTGTATGGGTTTCTATGTAATTTGTCAGTAGGACCAGCAAGGGGGCCCTCAGCCCTTTCCCATTGGTCCATGTCATCTTGTGGGGCTAGTCAACCATCCTAGGTGGACATCTAGAAGGTTGGACTAGTCATATGCCACATGGGTAGACAAGTGGCCCATTTTGTCCAAGGTAGGCCACCTACCATTCAACCACCCATTCAACTTCTACTCCTTGGTCAATAGGGCGCACCCCCCCTTGCATATTCTATTCTTTTTTTTGTGTTTGTGGCATGCAATCCTAGCCCTTCAATCCCCTTCCCTAGATCCAAGGGTCCACATTGCATTTGATGTAAAACATATATAAGCTTGTATTTTTATGAGAAAAGCAATGAAAAAATCAGAATTTTGTTAAATGCTTGAAGCCTTGGTGCGCCCCCAGCTCCTCTCCCCCTGGTTCCTCTCCTCCAACCTCAAGTTCTAGAGTGATTCTACCTTCTATCATCTCCTCTCAACCTCCGGTGATCGTTTGTCCCGCCGCCGCCGCCGTTCGTGCCGCCATTGAGCCGCCTCTGCAGTTCTATCTTCGTCCGACCACAGCAGCTTCCACGAATTTTCTGTCTCAGCCATAAGCTTGGATTGAACTGAATTTTTTATGGTGTGTTCATCCCTTGTATCCCAAGATCCACCTAAATGTTCATGCCAAAATTCCATCTTTTATTATTTTTACATTTTTGTCCAACCTGTCATCCCAGATCTGCCAAGTTTTTGTCTACAGTGACAGAACCTCTGAGTTCTCCCCCTTCGACCATCTATTGGATTTGTCCAAACCCTCCCAATTTTACTGGGAGTTCTGTCCATCACCCCCTATCTCCACAAATTTTCTTAATTTTTTATCATCCCTCTATCTATTTTTAGAAATTAGTGTTCTTCCTCTGATATAATGTTTTTAGTCAGATCCCAGATCCGACCACCCTCCACTTCCAAACTCATAACAAATCACCAACACCTCCAAATCCAGATCTAAAAATATTGCTGGTTTCCTTGTTCAATTTCCTACAACCTTGCTGAAGAACACATCTTCAAATTCGGACATCTACTTCACGGTCAAAGGCAATCAAGAGGAAAGTTCTCTGCAGATCTGAGTCTTCGGTTACTGTACAACAGAAGCATATAAAATTTGCCAACATAAAGTACAAATCTGGTGAATTTTTCTAAAGGCCACTAGATTGTAGTACTTCGAAGCAGCTTTCCAACGGCTCTGGTGAATTTTCTTAATTCAAATTCTGACACCGGTGCTGATCGCAGCGTCCTTTCTAGCCGCAGCGCGCGCTGAAATACAGAACCGACAGATTTCCGATCGGTTTTTCCGACCAGTGCCGAACAGAGCCGCCCGGCCTCCGGCCGGTGAACCAGCGTGTCGCCAGCCCGGGGAGCGCTTCTCCAAGTGTCTCCACTACAGCGGTACCACCGGGTCCCACACGGCCCCTCCGGACAGTACGTGGGCCCCACGGTCGTGAACACGCGTGTAGCCGAATCAACACACGAAGCTGCCCGTCAACCCGAATTCGGTCCTCCCGGGCCCATTTGTATAGCCCTTTACCTCCCTGCGTGGAGTGGGCATGTTCCCATTACTGTAATTTTTGTGTGTTAAGTTTCCCGGGAGTACGAGTTTTCGACCGGGTCCGTCTTCCCCACGCTGAGCGCGTGGAGGTATCGCATTCGCTCCCTTACTTGGCATTTTGCTTACTTCATATATATTTGTTTATGCCGCTGCTAGAGAGCATGTGTAGGGATATCTAGCTCGCTTTATGTATTCATTACCGCTGCTGCGAGAGAGTGCGATACCATCCCGTGACCCGATCCGGGCACAAAAGAGAGCCGACCACCCTAGCTCACTGTCGGTTTCTCAACCGCGCACGTCCGACGCTTCCCTCGTTAAGGGACGATCGCGAGCTTGTCGTGTCTGTGTCTCGTCCCGCATCATGTACTCAGGGGGAGTCAACATCAATATAGTTTGAATCATTTCACATCATCTCACTCTTGCACGGCCATGGTATATCAAATGTTGATGTATGGAAAGGCAGGTTATGCTTGCCTAGAAGCACTCAATATGCGTGAGGTTTCACCTCCGCCACGTACCATGCGTCAATGTCGCATATAGGCTATATAGTAAGGGGGAGTTGTCTCTTTGTAGCATTTATGCATATGTTTCATCTTCATTCTGTTGACATCATGGCATAGAATGCATCTTCTCAGGGGGAGCATGTTCATCATGAAAATCCATTCAAAATTCTGCCGGTCGACCTCACTCCTTTGATAGGTCGACCCCACATTTCTTTCTGTCTAAAAATTACGATTGTCTGAGCTTAGTGCATAACCTCAGGGGGAGTGTTCTTCATCTATTCTTGCCTACCAGTTATGCAACACTCTCTTCTTAAACCAAGCCACTGCATGATATTACTTAATCCTTGTGTGGTTCAATTTGGATTCAAGGTACCTTGAACTTCTTGGAGGATTCCCTATCTATTATTGAGGTTGTTTATCAGAGTAAATATTCAAGAAGAATTTTCTCTTATAGAGTCTTGTGATTTCCTTGAACATGAATGATTTTGGTTTAACATTAATGATTTCATGAGTCTTGAAGTTTGATGGTCTTGAACATGTTTGTGATCGGGTTTAATAGACTTAAACTAGTTTCTCATGTTTTGACTTGTTATGCCATCTTGAATCTGAAAAAATTTTGAGTACAAAGGCATCCTTGATCGAGAAACTTCAGCTAAGTATTGTTTTTAAACATTTATTGAATCTATTTATTTCAAAAAGTGGCTATACTTAAAGTAAGCTCAAGGTAGAGCAATGGCACTGTTGCTGAGAAATATATCTCCTCATCAAAGAAAATGAGGTTCGATATGTCATGAGGTGACTATGCTATCTCTGTTCTAAGTGAAGCAAAATCGTGAGCTACATTGAGTAATTGGGGGTGCTTGCGTCTGGTAAACGTGCACACTCACGTCAAAAGGTGGTTGCTACACTTGACTGCTCGTAAAATGATGACAATCATCTTTCAAATGATTTCAAAAAGAAAAATTTGAATGTGTAGCACTCATGAATCAAATCTAAGTCATCTAAGTGTTTAGCCTCAATACTTATTGTGGTCATTCTCAAGGGAACCAATGAAACTGAATGAGTAAGATAAGAGAAGGTTTATCTGGTTTTGACATGAATTTCTGGTTCACTACTATTAAACTTGCTTGCAAATATCTTCATGTGATTCTACTGAGTAGGCCAAAACTCATTAGCATTAAACCAATCTGAATGTAAGAGCTGGTACATTTGGGTTCTATAACTGAAAATTCTGAAAAATCCATAACTCTGATTTATGAACTTGGTTTCAGATTAAAGAACCTCCATTCTCTCTTGAGAAGTCATATCTTGATGCTCCTTCTTGTTTGTCTTCATCTGTCATATCTACATAAATCATTCAGGCTGCCATGATTACATCACCTTGGTATAAGCCAACAAGTTGTATCATCTTGATGCTCCTTTCAAGTCGTATCCAAAATCATTAGTGTCTTCTGTCAAGTGATATCACATTGCTTTCTCAGTCTTTGGCATGTGGCATAAGTCCTAGCATCATTAGCATCATGCTTTCATGCAATAGGGTGACATGCACGTCTTACTTCATACAATTGTAGCTTGCATTTATCATTTCCATGCACTGCATAGAAAATCCAAAAAATCTGAAAACTAGAAAACCACTAAAAATCTTGCAAAATTTGAAATCAAAAATTGCTCCTTGGCTGCTCTATCCATCTCCTATTTGAGAAATTGAATCATGCTGCTGTGGCTCCACCTCTCCCACATACATTGTCTTTGCCAAGCCACGGGACACCACCATGTTAGATACATCCATATCATTCATTGGTATCAGTCCCATAACTAGCTTTCCACAATTGGTTGTTCTCTTTGGTTATTTTGTCAATCATAATAAGTGTACAACCATTGGCATGTATTTCCACATCATCTTCTGGAATGTTGCATGCAATGACATGTTTCTCCACATTATGGTTGCTTGTAATGATGTCACATAGGAGATGCCAGAGCTTCTTGTAAGTCATTTTGTGTGCGTCATTAATGCGAGTCTCTCTGTCTCTTTTCTGGATCTTTTGATGTTGTCAAAGGGGGAGAAGTTCATGTGAGTCATCAATCAAAGAATGTGTATATGAGTCATTAATCAAAGAATGTGGTAAGTTTATGTGCGTCATTAATCCAAGAATCCACTCTGTGTGTCAAAGGGGGTGAGAACCATGTGAGTCTTTGTCAAAAGGGGATAGGGAGAGAATCATCATCATCTTCTTCTTAAGAATGTTTTTGACTCATAATTGCCATGTGAATTACTACTGCATGTGAACTTATAATGACTCATAGTTCAGAATGACTCATAGTTGCCATCATCAAAAAGGGGGAAAATGTTGAACATGTGTGCAACATGATTAATTTTATGCTTTTGATGATGTCTGCCTCTGTAATCATTAATGAACTATACATGCAATTGATAGGGTTAATATTCATTCATTTCAGGTCATTATACTTCCAGCGTAAAAGATCAAGGATGACACACAAATCTAGGCCACTGGATACATAGATATCAAGGCATATGACAATATTGGAGGCACAAAAATCTAGCATGTTTCAAGCATAGAAATCAAGTTGAATAGCATCACACATAAGGTCATTGCGTATTCCTTATATGATCAATGCATATCTTGCCTTATGGATGGTTCAAGGTCGGTACAAGTTCTGGATAGTATGCTACATGATAATCCAAGAAATGGAGTGGTGTTGGCAAAGGTGAAAGCTCATTGATCGTGCCCAAGCAAAGATGCAAATCTCTTTTACAAGGAAAAGTCGGCATTTCACATTCGGCTCGTCACACATCCAAGGTCAATGCACAAAGAAGTATAGCCAAGAGAATCTAAGGCCAAAGACTCAGTTGATACCTTTTAGACTATCAAGGGAGATGCCACGGACATGAACGGGCTGCTAAAGAAGTCAAGCGGCGGAGCTGAAGCGGCTAACGGACTGACCCGGGCTGGACCGGGGGCTGCCCAGCTGGCGGTCGACCGCCAGCACAGGGGCGGTCGACCGCCCCAGCCAGGGAATGCCAGTCTGTATGTCTTTCAGCTGGCGGTCGACCGCCAGCCCGTAGCGGTCGACCGGAAATCCCAGGGACCGCCCGTTTGCAGGTTTCACAGTAGCGGTCGACCGTCAGAAGCTGCAGGTCGACCGCCAGCCCCGAGCCAACCAATGTTGACTTTATTTTCCACTTCGAAAAGGGCCATTCAACATGGACTTGTTTAATCCAAAAGTCACCTAATCACCCATGATTTGTGGATCTTGTCTGGGGCTTGTCTATAGACCATTCAAAGTTTATAAAACCAACACAAGAGGGTTAGAAACCCTAGTTGATCATTTGGAGCAAAGAGAGATCAAGAGAGGCTAGAGAGGAGATTGGAAGAAGAGGTACTGTAGCCGTGAACAGTAATTCGTGCAGAAGTTCTACATCCAATCCAAGGGATTCAAGCCTACATCTGAAGCCTTCAATCTCCAAGGAAGAAGAGAAGCAAGCAAGCTCACAAAGGTGATCAAATCTTCATTCAAACCTCTTCGTCAACTCAAGAGGATCAAAAGAAAGATCAAAGCTACATCCAACACTCTCTCCATCAACTCAAGGTGATTCAAGCTCATATCTCAATCCAACAACCTCCAAGGAAGAGTAGAAGCAAGCAAGGCTAATAAGGGAGATCAAAGGAGGCTGCAAGGGTGTGTTCAAGGGAGAGAAGTTCGAGTACTGTAGCTGTGAACAGTACTCCGGGAATAAGTTCTTCATCAAATCCTCAAGAGATTCAAGCTCCAGCAAACCTCAGACAAGATCTTTTCTCTTAAGCATATTCTATATCTTGTTGAGTGTTTTTCATAAGTTGTTCTTTCTTTATTTCATTCAATCTATTGAAACTGAAAATCATCCCTACCGGTGGTTAGTAGGAAGGCAATCGGAGGCTGTCCGATTTGCGGTGTTGACGTCCCTACCGGTGGTTAGTAGGAAGGTAATCGGGAGTTCTCCGATTTGCAGTGTAGCCATCCCTGCCGACTTTGTGTGTAGGAAGACAGAAAGAGGGCTTTCTCTGTTCTGTGGTTGGGGCGTGTCCCCGGTCAAGCTGTGAGTCAACAAGGAAGCCTCACCGGGTTTTGGTGAGGGGTGGACGTAGGTTGCGGGGTTGCAACCGAACCACCTTAAAAATCCCTGTGTTGTGGGTTGTTTATCGTGTGTGATTGATCTATATCTTCTAACCCCATTAGCAGGTTCGTGTGCTTCCATACTTGGTTAGATTGTTCACACACATATGCACTTTGAGTGATCAACATAGCACATGCACACACGCACGGTTGTTGCAAGCTATTGCATGCTCTAGTGTTATGCTTTATGATCCCTGCACTACAAGGCTTATTTCTTTCAAGTTCACAAATGTGCTTAAAGAAGTGAGGACGTTTCATAGCTTGTAATCCAAGTCTTTTCATTTGAGCCACTCTACTTAATTCCGCTGTGCATTGTGCCTAAGTGATTCATTCATTTTATAAGAGTAGTTTAAGTTTCTGTTAGCTAAGAGTTTTAAATAGGCCAAAGCTTTTTATAGGATCTATTCAACCCCCCTTCTAGATCTGTTTACACCTCGCGGGACCCAACACTACAGGGAGAGAATGCATGCGCTTTCATGCATGTGCTTGATTAGTGGAAATATTGTGTGCTTGATTAGTGGAGAACGTCTTCATGATAAACGAATTCACGTGTTGATATCTTGCTTTACAGGTAATACTACAGGGAGAGAATGCATGCGCTTTCATGCAAGTGCTTGATTAGTGGAAATATTGTGTGCTTGATTAGTGGAGAACGTCTTCATGATAAACGAACTCACATGTTGATATCTTGCTTTACAGGTAATACTACAGGGAGAGAATGCATGCGCTTTTATGCATGTTTTAGTGTGGGAATGTTGAGACTAATGCTCTTGTTCTTTTTGCCCATACTAGTGTGGACTCATTGAGTATTCATTGATATTGAGTTGGTTGCATGGCATTGTGTAAAATCATTTCCATTTCATTGTATGTCTTTATTGAACGGATCATCATCTTCCCTTCACTCATGCAAGATCATGGCTCAATGGATCTAAATGCTCTCAGATGACAGGGTAAATGTTGCTTTGGACTGAAGTTGGAACTCATATGAGATTTGATTGATTTGTATTGAAAATGCTCTTTCAAATACATGATCAATACTTTGATATAATATATAGGTTCCACTTTGCAAAAATTTCTTTGGAGTCAATGGTAAGCCTCAACTCTTGGTTACTACCCTTGAATCCATGGTAAGTATTCATGAGTTGGAAGTGAATTTCCATGTGCCTAGATTGGGATTGATTCATTAATTGTGCTCTCAATTGACTTCATTTGTTAGTTGAGGACTGAATGGTTTCAAAGTGTCTTATGTATATTCTTGAGATGAAAGTGTGTTCAAAGTATTTCTGTGCCTCATGCTAATGCTTTCATAATAATATTTCATGTCATTTGGGTCTTGGTCTCAAAACTAGCTCTATATGTTAAACCTCCTGTTTCATTATATTTTTCAGGGTAAGAAATCATGTTAATCTTCATGGGATTATGGTAACATCTAATCACTTTTATTCCCTTGGATTCATGGAGGTTTGAAGTGTTTTTCTAACCCAATCTGGCATGGGTCGACCCATAGGGTCGACCCCTAAAGGCAGAAGGTCTGTTTTTGGCATATTTGTGCACCCAGTGCAAAAGGGTCGACCCCTCTGAAAGGGTCGACCCCAAGGGTCGACCCCTGAGTCCCAGAGTGATTTTTGGGCTTCGGGTGGCCTCTGGTTGCTACGAGGGTCGACCCCTTAAAATAAAATTCCCAAACAGAATGGGCTGGCACGAGGGTCGACCCCAAGGGTCGACCCATTACTTTTGGCAACCTTTTACCCTCTTCGAGGGTCGACCCTTTCCAGTCCGGGGCGGCGCCGTCAAAAACGACATTCGTGTAAGCGCTCCGAAAGTCTTCTAACTCCGGTCCAACTGCCCTAAATCACTCCATGATTTGTGGATCTTGTCCCAGGGCTGTTCCTTGACCGTCCTAGAAGCATAAATACATCTTATTGGGTTGTAAACCCTAAGGAACTAAGCTAGATCTGAAATTCCGAGCTGTTCTTAACCCTTGTATGTGCAGGACGCAGGCAGCGGCTCCAGGGCTTCTTCCACATTGTTCTGGGCATGAAAATGAAAGGAAGAAGGTTGATTCAAGTTTCTGAATGATCTTCTACTGGAAGCTGCGTGGGAAATCAAGTTACAACCTCGTTCTTGCAAGATTCGTTCATCTTCCCTTAAGAACAATCTTCAACCTGTAGAAGCATTGAAATATATTCGAATGAGACAAAGGGGGAGCTCTAATAACTACACATTGAAATGTTCCTTTGTCCATTTATTTGCTGCCCTCTTATTTGTGCTGTGATTTTCATCCTAAGCAACAAGATGAGCTAATGCTTTCCATTCTCTTGCAGAAGAAGAAGCAGGAGTGCGGCTACAAGGTTGAGAGGAGAGGGGTTTCTGAAGTTAATCATTTTTATGATGTATGCAGGTTTGACTGGAGCTAGGATTTGAAGGATATACTCGGTATGAGCTGCTAAAGTTGCAGACGATCCCGAATCTTCGAGGAAGACGATCGGGTGCTCCATCCTACTGCAGATTTGATTCTCCAACCGAAGCTTCAAGGAAAATCTACGAACGGCCTTTGGAAAAATAAGGGGAAACATTCTACATCCTTAATCCATCTCTTTATGATAGTTTCTTTCCATTTACATATTACTGTGAGCATATATTGTAAATCCTTTTATGTTGCTGAATTCTAAAAATTACTGTGTGTGTGGACGGAGCTGTGTCTCCGTGTGAGGTACTTGTGCGGGGTATGTTCCCCGACGTTGTGTGTGTGTGTGCTGCTGTGGCAGCGGTTTGAGGCAAGGTCTCGTGTGTGTGGATTGCTACGGAAGCAGCGTGTGTGGTGTTGGGGTTCGTCCCCGTGTTGCTATATTTTGTAGCGTGTAGTGAAGCCTCACCGGGGTTCGGTGAGGGGTGGACGCAGGGGACACGGCAGTGTACCCGAACCACCTAAAAATCTCTGTGTCGGTTGTGATTGCCTGTGTGATTGTTCATTTCTTCTATCTCTCTTCACAGTTCAATTTAGTAGGTCTTTGCTCACTACATCATCGCACATTGCTTCATCCGCTATCCTTGTTAGGATTAATTTTAATTGTTCCTTACATCGATAATCCGTGTTTGGCGTAGGTTCCTTCATCCATTGTCTAGTTTATTCGAGTGAGATCGAAAAGATTGAGAGAAGAATTTAATCTCACGTTTGTTTAGGCTATTTAACGTAGTTAATATTAATTCTGCTGTGTTTAATTTAGAAAGTGTTTAAAATCCACCATCTCGGCTTGGGGACAATTCAACCCCCCTTCTTGTCCGCCATCTCCCTGGGCCAACAGGCCATGACCGCTGTGACCCCTGGTTCACCCAGTCACGCCCACTGTCTTCTTATAAGGCCGGATCGGCATGAGCCGCATGGGCCGCACGTACCAGACCGGTCCTGCATCAAACCAGTCTTATACGTAGCGAGACGCATGGGACCATGCGGGCCAATGCGTCCCAGCCACGTCCCACGGCCTGGCCGTCTTGTAATTCACTTGGGCTGGTCCGGGACGGATGGTTCGAGCCGAACCATGACAGTTTGGTAAACCCTAACTATATGTTTATATTTAAATATATACCCTTCTTACGAGGTAAATTCCGATGAAGACATTGTTAACGAGGGTGACCATCGATGCAAGGATACATGTATCACAAGTCACCGACGAAGGATGCATATATTGATATAAATTTAAGACAGATTTTTGTAATTTATTTTTAACGAGAGTATATATGCAAAAATAAAATAAAATATATATGGTAGGATATCAAAGGCAGGGCTATCCATCAGCCGGGCCAGCCTAACAAGCTCGTGAGTTTGGCCTGATTCGGGTTGAATCGTAAGATCTTTTTTGACCTATAGATCGTTATTTGGGCCTAAAAATTTGACACGATTAGATCTAAGGGTTGAGCTCGGGCTTTGAGTTTAGCCCGTGGATCAACCCGATCTATTCTTTTTTTTTCTCTTCAAAATTTATAAATTACTTAGTTAAAATTATCTTATTTTAATTAATTAAAAATTAAATATTCTCTTTTCACAAAAATTATATAATTAATATTAAAAGTTTAAATAATTTAATGAGATTATAACTTTTATTATTAAATATATTAATGTTTATATTTTATTTAAGTAATCAGATAGAATCAGATTTTATTTAATTTTTTATATTTTTTAATAATGTCAAATTTGATCCGATCTTGCAGATTTCAAATTTTAATTAAATTTATATTTTAATATTTATAAGTTAAATTCAAATTAAATCGATCTAAATTTGATCTCGACATCCTTAATGACAGGGAATCAAAAAATTTGTAAAGGGGGGAAGGTCACACACCATTAGGGATGTCAAAAATACTCGTAAATCTGATTACCCGCATTACCCGACCCGTGATGGGTCGGATAATACCCGAATAAACGGATATGGATTCGGGTTTGGGTACGTTTAAAATACCAGTTTCATATTCGGATAGGGTATGGATTTAGTGCACTCAAACCCGTACCCGATCCGAACCCGCTATTAATAACTCATTGTGCATGTTAGGCCTATGATTTTGACATGAACCCAATCCATTACCCGTCTTGTTGAGTTTGTGAGTTTAGACTTCATGCTAAAATTATAAGGACGTTTTTATAAAACATAAAAATTACTTTAGAAATGAAAGAATTGACCGGATTTATGTTTTTCTAATTCTCATATATCTCACATTTCTTTGGATGTGAACGTGGACTCATGATTTATGGACGGATACGGATATCCGCGGATATATTCATACCCGTGACGGATATACCGGTATCCATACCCGCGAAAATAATAGGGTACTATCCGGATATGGTATTAGTAGAATTTTCACGGATAGATATGATATTGGTCTACCCGAACCGAACCCGATTCATTGATATCCCTACACACCATCACTACCGCTCTGCTCCACCCTCCCTTTTTCCTAAAACACTACTGTTTGTTTGGAGGCTATTGCAGCAAGGCCGTCACTTTTTTAACTTCCCCCCACTCTCGCAACCACCGGCCCAGCTGAGGCCTCCTCTCTCCTGCTCCACCGAATCCATCTTCCCCCCATCCCTGCCGCCCAAATCCTCCCCCACCAGTGCCCCCCCCCCCCCCACCCACAATGCCCCAGAGGTCCTAATCCTCTCATCCCCCTCTCGGCAGCACCGCAGAGAGACATGGCGGGAACAACCCGCCTTCCTGCCGCCCTCTTCTTCGCCCTCCTCTTCATCTGCAGATCCACCATCATGGTGGGTGCCGCTGTGGGTGTCAACTGGGGGACACTGTCCTCTCACATGCTCGCCCCATCCGTGGTCGTGGATCTCCTCAAGGAGAACCAGATTGTCAAGGTGAAGCTTTTCGGAGCGGATCCCTCGGTGCTGAGGGCGCTGATGGGCAGCGGGATCCAGGTGATGGTGGGGATCCCCAATGAGATGCTGGCTGCACTGGGCTCGTCGGCGGCGGCCGCGGATTTGTGGGTCAGCCAGAACGTCTCGAGATATGTTGTTAAAGGGGGTGTGGACATCAGGTAGGATGCCTCCATCGTGTGTGTGTGTGTGTGTGTGTGTTTGGACGATGTCCTGCAATCTTGCTCAGTTCCGTGGTTTGAGTTCTTGCTCATTTCTCTGGTGGGGGACTTGTGATTTCTGGGATTGTTGTGATTGCAGATTTTCTTTTGCATTATGTGGTTTCCAAGCGTAGTAGCCAGGAAATTCAGGCACTTTGTTATTATGACAAGAAGTTTGGAAACCCAGAAAGTCGGCAACTCTAGTTATTGTGATAAGGCAACGGTTTTTGAAACGTCGACCAGTTCAGATGGTCTTGGCAGAGCTCTCAGTAGTCCTTGCCGCAAGTCCCTTTCTGAACACTAAACATTTAAGCTTTCCTTTGATGAGTAATAACTTGTTGTGAGATGTTTATGAACGCTGAAGGGAGTTTAGTTATTTGATGCTTGTAGCGGTTTTCACATGATTCATGAACGTCATAAGTTCTGCCAACCATGTATATGCCATAATACTATTCGCATGATTTATGTGCCCACATTTTGCAATTCTGTTGTTTTTTTCCCATGCTCTCCGTGTGCATGTGAATGGTTCGTCGTATGCAGTGATAGTTCATCTCATAAGTGTATGTGTTTCAAGTCTTAATCATGGCAACCTAAGCTTCTTTTCACATAATAAAATATTTTCGGCTTGAGCTTGATGAATGTTGGCGACTTCACTCCTCTTCTTGGATATGCATGTGCGGCAGATGTCTGATTGAAAGTGTTAGCTATACCCTTGTCTTATCTGTTGTTCTGCTGTTAAGTTCAACTGAGATATTTTATTGGCGGTTCATTGTTTTGATGTGAACAGATACATTGCCGTTGGAAATGAGCCCTTTCTGTCTAACTATCAAGGCCAATTCCAGTCTTTTGTTCTGCCTGCATTAGTGAATATCCAGCAGTCATTAGTGAAAGCAAACCTGGCCGGCTACATAAAGCTAGTTGTTCCTTGCAACGCGGATGCATATCAATCTCCCTCAGTTCCTTCGCAAGGATCCTTTCGACCTGAACTGACTCAGATAATGACTCAGCTTGTTTCCTTCCTCAACTCAAACGGATCCCCCTTTGTGGTGAACATATATCCTTTCCTAAGTCTTTTCCAGAGCTCAGATTTCCCACAGGAATATGCCTTCTTCGAGGGAACTTCACATCCAGTTGTTGATGGCCAAAATGTGTACTACAATGCCTTTGATGGGAATTATGACACTTTAGTTGCTGCTCTTAGTAGAATTGGTTATGGACTGATGCCCATTGTGATAGGTGAGGTTGGTTGGCCAACAGATGGAGCTGTAAGTGCAAACCTTACTGCTGCTAGGGCCTTCAATCAGGGCCTGATTAATCATGTTCTGAGTAACAAGGGTACTCCTTTAAGGCCTGGTTCTCCGCCGCTGGATATTTATCTTTTCAGTCTGCTGGATGAAGATCAGAAAAGCATACTTCCTGGAAATTTTGAAAGACACTGGGGTATATTATCCTTTGATGGACAGGCTAAATATCCATTGAACCTTGGCCTGGGTAACGGGAAATTGAAAAATGCGAAGGATGTTGGTTATCTCCCATCACGGTGGTGTGTTGCCAATCCAACAAGAGACCTTTCAGGGGTTGCTAATCATATGAAGCTTGCGTGCAGCCTCGCAGATTGCACTACTCTATTATATGGAGGATCATGCAATGCAATTGGGGAGCAGGGAAATGTTTCTTATGCCTTCAACAGCTATTACCAGTCACAGAAACAAAATGAACAGAGCTGTGATTTTGATGGGCTTGGCATGGTCACCTTTCTTGATCCTTCCATCGGTGACTGCCAGTTTCTGGTTGGGATTGGTGATAGCAGCTGTTCGTGTGTGGGATGTGGTGTGTTTTGCGGTATTTGGTTTATGACCTTCTGGGTATATATGATCTTGAGAATCCTGGGTTCTGTTTGACAACAGTTTCTCCTGAGGGGTTTGAGAGTTCCTACTGTAGGTCGCACCATAGAGTAAATTATACATTTGTTTGAATCCATTATTAGTAGAGCTGACATGATGAGAAGGCTAGAAGCAAACTGCTTGTGGTTTTAAGTTGCGCAGAAGTTGACACAGAAACCAGGTCTGTCATTTCGGAATGAGTATTGAATGCTTGCCCGGTTGTGGATGTTGAGGAGGTCCTCAAGTCTCCTTCCCAAGGAGGAATCTTGAAGTTTGTTTTTAACCACTCAGTCCATGCATGGATGTACCCTAGTGTCACTAAGATTGACCCGGTAGTCTACCTTTCTTACAAAGGATTTACATATTGCCTTTGCTGTCCGGCCAATCCATTAGTTTATGGTTGCAGATGACCGTGTGTGAACTGTGAGAATTTACTCATTACCTTTGCTGTCTGGCCCATCTAATAAGTTTGGACTTATTGCAGACTATCTTGTGTGGAACTTTTTACAGTTTTGTGTAAGAAATCAAGACCAGATTTAGTACCACATCAGGCACTGGACATGGGGTGAGGGCATAATAATAATAACAATAATAATAATAATAATAATGATAGAGAGAATAGGTTTTGTTTTAAATAGTTGGTTATTTTGAGATGGAATCAACTCAGATTCAAGCACCAGTTAATAAGGAGTCGACTTCATTCCAAAATGAGTAGACACTTAGGAGATGTATATATATATATATATATATTCTCCTTATTGTAAGCCCGCATTGACTCTCTTACCTCCTCGTACATACAAGGACGACCATGCTAACTACTTAACTACCATTACAAGGGGTTGGATCTGAATTATGAAATTCTCATATAAAGAAAGTTGATAGAGAGGTGAAGTTATCCGATTTTGAGAAAACTTGTTAGTAGAAACAAAGCTTCTTGAGGCTTTTAAATTGAGCTCTCTGAGCCCTTTCTGAGCTCCAAATAATTATTTTCCCAATCCGCATATGCTAAAATTTGTTTTGGCGATTTCGATGCCACCTCGCCCACCACCTTCCCACATCCGACATCAAACTTGCTCACACGGTACCATGTTTCATTTGTAATGCACGCTAGAACAAATTTTGAAGACTCTTCATGTATGACGACGCGCATGATATAAATATCATACTTCATAGAAAATGTTTGTCAATTTTCAATCTTTATTCTTATTCCATTTGTCAACTCGATCCAATTATAAGTTAGATGAGTGATCATTCAACAAAGATCCACGGACATTGCCCCCGTATACGGAATCATGCTCGATCAAGTTCTTCGTTGAACAATCACTTTCTTCACACTAACCGCAGCTTTGAAATCTTTTAATCCCTGTTAGGGCCTTAGATTCTAGCATCGACGCTGATCAAAAAGAGGTATTCCAAATGATGACAATCAAGTCTCCATCCTCCCTGTTCTTGGCGTGCATGCTGAGTGACTTTTTATAATCACGTAGGCCTAAAAGATATAGGGATTTTTACTTTATAATCTCCATAAATACAGTTTAATCCTTTAAATACTACTTTTTTGTCAAAACATTCTTACAATCTTTGACGTTATCCTCTGTACTTTAACCCATATAACGTTAACTTCACCCATGTATGAAAATAACCCTTAGTTATCTTGATTATCTCTCTCTCTCTCTCTCTCTCTCTCTCTCTCTCTCTCTCTCACACACACACACACACACACACACACACACACACACACACACACACACGCGCGCGCGCGTACGTAGAAAGAGAGAGAGAGAGAGAGAGAGCGGTTGATCAGGGCAGCCTCAGTGCCGGCGGCACCACTAATCAGGGCTTCCAGCTTTAATAGGGAGGTGGGGTCATCCATCTCGACCGAGGGTGCGAGTAGAGAGAGAGAGAGAGAGAGAGAGAGAGAGAGAGAGAGAGAGAGAGAGGGGTTGGCTACGAGGGCTTGATCAGGGCAGCCATAGTGTCGGCTGTAGATCATAAAAATAACATAGATATAAATCAATCAAATAAGCACCCAACAATCAAATGATGAATATCAAGATGATATGAACAATATATGATATGAAGAGAGATGGATAATTAAAGTGGTGGGGCGCATGCGGCGAAAGAGAAAGAACAAGATAAGATCCGTGATCGCCATTGAGGGTTTATAATATGCTAAATGATATGGAAATCAAAGGGGTTGCATGTTACTTATATGCAGCCAGTGCAGTCAAGCCGAAGGCACGGGGGAAGTCGCCAGAGTCGCGATAGACTGTGCCATGAGGGAGGTAAGTTTGCTTTCAAAGATTTATTTTTTCTCCTTTATATAAAGTGTGATGGATGAGGGGAATGAGGCAAGCCGTGCCTTTGGCACATTGTATAGGGCAAAATGCCTATGAAAATTTGCTTCCAAAGATGTGGAATTGCCGGTGGTGGCGGGATGAGGAACGCGGTGGTCACAGTCACCGCGTTCATACTGAATGCAGTGCCGTGACCGACCACATTCAAACATAGAGTTTCTTTCTTTTATATACGATATCAAGCACTAACCTCCTCTCAATTGCAGGGCAAGACGCGCACCCGGATCTCATGGACCCTGGTTCGGACTATTTACCTCGCACTACTGGAGTTATAGCAAGCCCGCCTACACCGGATGGGCTTTGGCGAATTCTTACAGGTTGAGGTGCTGAGGGTAGATGTTGGCTTAGTGCAGTCTTTGAAGGTGAGGTGGGATTCAGATTGCAGGGCTTTGACCTTCCCTTGGGGTCATATGATCCTGACCTTAGAGGATGTAACTCGAATCACTGGATGGCGAGTTCATGGTGTGGCAGTGAGTGGTCTTACATACCCCAATTATCAGGATATGGCGCAGAGGCTGCTTGGATTAGAGCTAGAGGGGACAGGACGGACCTCTCTAGTCCCTAGGATAAGTTTACAGGAGAGCCTAGGTTTGTACCACACGTAGAGGGAGGTGGGGGAGACTGCAACTAACTACTTCAGGAGGTTGGTGAGCGAGGCTAGGGGGACCTTTTCCCCTGTGGCAGGACCACAAACTGACATGGAGCTTCATCGGTTCCTCATCCTCTTGATTGGGAGATTGCTATTGGGATCGCGAGGTGACACAGTGAATTGTCGGTTCCTACCCCTGCTTGTGGATCTGGAGAGGGTCGGGCAGTACACCTTGGGTGCGGCGCTTCTAGCCCACCTATTTGACAGTTTAGGCCTTTCGACTTGGCAGACTTCTCTTGGTGGCTTTTATCCTCTACTCCAAGTAAATTCTCACCCCCATAACTTTATGAACATTGAACTTATATCCTTGTATTATTCAAATGTATCATGCTTTTCAGGTTTGGAGTTATCTGTACCTTCCCACCCTCGGACGTGGTTTGGAGGTCTGTGCAGATCTGGTCCCCCCTGGCGGGGCGGTGATCCCCATGTTGAGATAGTCAGTCACTAAGAGACTAGCTTGCTTATATTCGGGACACGATAGATGCTTTCCCCCATGGAGAGGTAAGAGTTCTGAACTTCATACTCCACTATATTAATGCTAGCACAGATACTAACAAGCCTTCTCCCTGCATGTGGTTTGGACTCCGTATAGAGAGGAGGTCGGGGAGTAGCCATGGGTGGAGGTTGTCATCCCTTACTTCGGGAAGGAGATCTGGTTGCATGCTCTCAACCTGGCGGAGCCACTACAATATCGATTGATCATGAGGACCCTAGGGATCCACCACGCGCTAGTGGAGTTTCTTACTCGGGCGACCGTTCCTAGACCCAGACGATGCTTTCGTGGGTAACAGGGGGTAGATGATTGGCGCCAGTGCGTACATGATCAGATCATGGATTGGGAGTAGCGTGGACGGCCAGCACCTGCGGGAGCGGAGTCTGACGGGGTGTACCACCGGGCCTATGCACAGAAGTTTGGGACCCGAGTTTACTGCTGCGCCCGCCAACTAGTGAGTGTCTTCTATTCTGCACTCTTCAAACTTCAAAGACATATGATTAGGATGGCTTCTTCATGCAGTTCGATCCAGAGGGTAGAATAGCTATGCTATGTGGACGCACTTTTGGAACACTTCCTTTCATTAGTTTATTCAATTCATTTATTTGTTTATTTAGTGCGTGGGCGTGTCATTCGCATAAGTGACGATTTATTCGGACTTCATGGAAGCACTTGGTGCGCGCCGTCTGACTGATCAGACGATTGTAAATTTCGTGTCAGGACAAGAACCCGTTGTACCGTAAAGATCATGACGTTAATTACATCCCCTCGGAGAGGGGAAAACACTTGATTAGTCATCCGGAAAAGGGGCCCTATGGCCTGAAGTTTAATATTGATGAAATAAAATAATGGAATCTCAAACTGCGTTTAGACAGACCCCGCATTGGGGTGTAAACGTTCAAAGATATGTCGGTCACTCGTGGAACATTTCATGTTCGGACGGAAGTCCGCGTTTAAGGCTTAAAAAGGATAGCGATAAAATCGCGCAAATGTCTGTGGAGTATTCGACAAGTTTAATAAGAGTGTGGGATTAGATCCCGGTAGAAACGGGTCAAGTTCGATGAACTATCGGCCCAAGACAATGCCGGGTCATGGCCATACCAGGATGGTTCCCTAGGTCCAAATCGGACTTAGCGGGGCGGCTTTGATATTCTTTTCACCGGGTTTAGGGAAGTGAGGGCTACGGAGCAGATGTTATCATGTTTTTATTTTATTATTTTATTATTGTTTGGTTGTTGGATTTTTCTTTATTTATTTAGGTGTGTGGATGTATTTTGTTTTGCTTATTTGTTACTGTTCTCACTTGTTTTTAGGTTGTTTGATTTTATTTTATTTAACTATTGTTAGTACCCTTTCTTATGTTTGATCATTTAGTGTTTTGGATGCTCTTCATCTTATATGCTCCCTTTTTTTATTGTTTGTTTCCTCCCTATTTTTTTTCTTAATGCAAGTGTGTGAGATGTGTGCCTGTTTTAGTTTAGTTTTCTTTTAATAAAGAGGAATGGGGGGAGGGGTGTTATGTGAGTGGAGTGTGAATGGTGATGGGTAAAATGGCGCGGGGTGAAGGTGTGATCCGGCGCGCAAATGGGCGCGCCGGTTCACACCCACCTCAAGAGTGTTGTTCATCTTTTTTTTTAATGGGAGAGGAGATGGTTAAACGGCATGGGAAGGAGGTGGCAAAACGGCGTGGGAAGGAGGTGAGTGCGCCGGTTTGGGAATGAGGTTTAAAACGGCACGAGGAGGTGGCAAAACGGCGTGGGAAGGAGGTGAGCGCGCCGGTTTACCTCCGTGCCAGGAACTTCGAAGGGCAGGGCCGATTCATGCCGCATGAACCAAAGTTGTTAACTCTTCATTAATTCTTCATCATTTTTTATAGTTCTTTCTCTCTTCCCCTTTTTTTGACATAGCAGATTGCAAGGGTGAGTTCGTCCTGTGTAGGAGCACGGATACCCAGTGTTATTAATCCTTCGTCAGTTCGTCATTTTTGTAGTTTTTTTGTCATTTCATATGTTATCACCGTCGTGCTTCACTTTTATATTTTATCTTTTAATTAGTTCGAGTCCCGGCAAAATTCGGCAGCATCTCCCCAACATTCGGAGTGTTCAGGGTAAAAAATAGAGAGCCGTCCACGGAGTATTCCGAGACGGCCTCCAAATTCTTAGGTGAGTTACAAGTAGCTACCCGATGACCCAAGGTGGACATGGAAGCCCAAGGACTAGCCTAAAAGGGGTTTCAGTGGCCCACGAGACGTGGGGTCTAAACTTTTGGAACATAGACCTACCATATTGCCATGCATGAGGCCATTGCTATTCACCCTCTGGACGGGTCCCCAAAAAGCCATACTACGAAGAAGTAGGCTTCTCAAGGGCCCAGAGTGATCAAGAGATGGAAAGAAAAAGGATGCCGCTGATGAGGGGAAATACGACGCATTCTGAGTCATTACGTGGGAGGCATAATGCTCAGGGCAGAAGAAGGCAAACAAGATGAAGACCCTCTCATAAAAAAAAACTTCTTTCATTTTCTGCAGGAACCACGACGTACAAAGAGGAAAATACAACTTCCTACAAAGGAGAGAAGACACAGAGACAGGGGAAAAGAAAGAAAAAATGCAATGGGGGGAAGAACATGGCACATGCCCCTCTCCCTCCCTTTTATTCACTCCACAAATGCAGATGCAGTCACTATTCTGTTTTTGTTGCCAAACACTTTTCTTCACCACCGGGGTAGAGAGCTTCAGTTGGGGAGTTGGAGACCACCAACCTCTTCTTCAACGGAGCTCGCGTTGTTTTATAGGGGGGATGTGAGGGCCTTCGAAGCCCCACTCTATCTCTCTCTTCACTTCAATCGAAGCCGTAGGGGGGCAGAGGTAGGCAAAGTGCCTGCCTGGGATTGGTTGATGGCGACAGGCGAGCGTCGACGTTCCGTTGCAGAGCTCGAAGACTTCTATTTTTAGAGGTTTTAGGCGGACAGGCCTGCAGCACCTGGTTTGTCCGCTGGTTGACGAAGGGGGCTCATCCCTTTTAGGCAGAGGTTCCCCATTAACCCAAATGTTTGAAGGAAAACAAAGCTCCGAAACAGCGAAGGTACGTCTCCCATGACGCTGTTTCAATGGCCTTGGGGAGCCTCTCACGCCGGTTCATTGGCCACGCCATTTCAGGGGCGAAGAGGGTGGAGGCCGCGTCGTTTCAAGGGCCAAGAGGGGCACGCCGGGTCAAGAGCCCAGGGGGGGTGCGCCGTTTCAAGAGGCATGAAGGGGTCGCGCCGTTTCAGGGGCCAAGAGGCCCATGCCGCGCCGTTTCAAGAGCCATTGAAGGGGTATCTTGGTAACTTCATACTCTTCGTCGCTTCGTCGACTCCGAACTGGCTCAGGTGAGTGCTTGACGTCCGGTGCTACCTCAGTTTTAATGCACCACTTTTGGAGTGTTTATTTTGAAGCTCTCGCGCTCTGGTTTGTAATTTTGAGTGCACTCAAGTTTCAGCATGATTTGACCTTCGGCACTGTGAATTGTGCCCTTAAGCCTGCTCCCTGCCTGTGGGGAGTGTCTTCATCAAGTGGGCAACCACTCAAAGTGTTTTCATTCTCATTGGGTAGCTCTTCGGCCTCCGGCGGATCTTTTTGGCATACCGTGTGCCCCGATAAGGTTACTCAGGTTTTGCACTGATATTGCCTTCGGCACCCTGTTTCGAGGGACCAGGTATGTTTCTTCAGCCCGGGAACTTCCTTATCAGGTGACGGACCATCAGGTGTGTTGTCTTTTTTTTCTGCACGCGCTGGGCATGCATGCCTGCACACTTCTTCTTTTTCTTCTCTGTTGCCCTCATTTGGCTTGGAGTGGTTTGGTGAGTTTTTTTTAGGTGTCCACAAATGCCCCCCACCCGCAGGCGACGCAAGCGAGGGATGAGTGCACGGGGCCCATGGGTGTAGACTTCTTCAGCATATTGCTTCATTCTTCGAGCTGGTAAGCGGTCGCCCTGATGTAAGTGTCGGAGACTAATGTGGTTTATTCATTGACACGGTGTGAGTGCCAAAGCAAAGTCTTTTTGTTCACGGCTTCAGATGGAAGGTCTGGGCTGCAGGTGAAAGGGGTTAAAGATTTGTTCGTCAATGCCGGCGGGGTGTCGAGAGTTGACGTGACTTATTCATTGACACATGGTAAGTGTCAAAGTAAGGGTCTTTTATTCTCTGGCTAGACGGAAGGTCCGAATCAGAGTGAAAGGGGTCATAGATTTATTCATCAACGCCGACGGAGTGCCGGGAGCTGACGTGGTTTATTCATGGACACGGGGTGAGTGTCAAAGCAAGGGTCTTTTTATTCTCTGGCTAGAGTGAAGTGAAAGAAGTCAAGCATTTATTCACCAACGCCGACTGGGTGCCAGGAGCTGACCTGGTTTATTCACGGACACGGGGTGAGTGTCAAAGCAAGGGTCTTTTTGTTCTTTGGCTAGATGGAAGGTCTGAGTCAGAGTGAAACGGTCTTTTTTGTTCTTTAATGCGCTGGGGCACCGGCTATATGAAGGGTCTTTTTATTCTTTAATGCATAGAGGGTACTGGATATGTGAGGGATCATTTTGTCCTTTAATGCGTCGGGGCTACTGGCTGTATGTATGGTCTTTTAATTCTTTAATGCGCCGAGGGTACCGGCTGTATGAAGGGTCTTTTAATTCTTTAATGTGCCTTGGGTACCGGCTGTATGTAGGATCTGTTAATTCTTAAATGCGCCGTGGGTATCGGCTGTATGAAGGGTCTTGTAATTCTTTAATACGCCGGGGGTACCGGCTGTATGAATGGTCTTTTAATTCTTTAATGCGTCGGGAGTACCGACTATATGGAGGGTCTTTTAATTCTTTAATGTGTCGGGGGTACCGGCTGTGTGAGGGATCGTTTTGTTCTTTAATGCGTCGGGGGTACCGACTGTATGCATGGTCTTTTAATTCTTTAATGAGCAGGGGGTACCGACTATAATTAGGGTCTTTTAATTCTTTAATGTATCAGGGGTACCGACTGTATGCAAGATCTTTTAATTCTTTAATGTGCCGGGGGTACCGGCTGTATGAAGGGTCTTTTAATTCTTTAATGCGCCGGGGGTATTGGCTGTATGAAGGGTCTTTTAATTCTTTAATGCGTTGAGAGTACCAGCTATATGGAGGGTCTTTTAATTCTTTAATGCGCCGGGGGTACCGCCTGTGTGAGGGATCATTTTGTTCTTTAATGCGTTGGGGGTACCGGCTGTATGTAGGGTCTTTTAATTATTTAATGCGCCGGGGGTACTGACTGTATGGATGGTCTTTTAATTCTTTAATGCGCCAGGGGTACCAACTGTATGAAGGGTCTTTTAATTATTTAATGCGCCGGGGGTACCGGCTATATGAAGGGTCTTTTAATTCTTTAATGCGTCGGGAGTACCGGCTATATGGAGGGGTCTTTTAATTTTTTAAGGCGCCGGGGGTACCGGCTGTATGAAGGTTTTTTTTTGGCTCGTTAATGCACCAGGGCTACCGGCTATATGAAGGTTTTTGTTCTTTGGCTGGATGGGAAGTCCGGGCCCAGGTGACAGGGAAGCTTTTTATTCTCCAGCCAGATGGAAGGTCCGGCCTAGAGTGGAAGTGGCTTTGGTTCATGGCTTTAGACGGGAGGTCCGGGTCATAGGTTTATTCGTCGGTGGGACAAATAGTTGTAGTGTTGAGCTGTATTTGAGGTTTTCGTTACTACATGAAGTGTAGTTGTTTGGTTATTCAGGCAAGATAGATGATCTAGGCCAGAGTAGATAGATTTGAATTCCGGTGGGGCTTGATGAATGGATGTCCCCCATTGACTTTGATGATGATTTTTTGATTGATTTTTTTATTCTTGATTGATTTTTCTTTCTTCTATTATTTTTTTATTTCTTTCTCTTCTTCTTTTTATCCAAGCATGCAAGCATTCATTTAATAAGAAGCATACGGTAGATACGTAAAATAGCTCCCCTATATCGAGGATAGGATATAGACAGTGCCCATAATTCGTAGACAGAGTGTAATTCATGAAACACAACTAAATGGGATGTGCATACGCAACGGGGAAACCGCATAGTCTATGTTCATAGTTAAAACTACAATTCACCCGAGACAATTTCTTTGTGGCGTGAAAGTGCAAGTGTGCGGGCAATGAGCCCTAACCATAGGGATACACATGCTTTCTAAGTAATACTCGAGGATTACTTTATCGCCTACACATACATTTCAAGCTTTTGGCTTTCGGTAGCTTCACATAGCCCTCTTGTTTATTTAGAATTCCAGACTTCACCATTCGGCTCGAGTTTCCTCATTTATTTTAGTGGAAATTCCCGGCTACTAGGATTCGTCTTTATTACGACTTTGTCGGAGTTTTGTTTCATCATTTCGCGTGAGTTTCCTCATTTGTTTTAGTGGGAATTCCCAGCTTCGTGGATCCACATCCCTCTTATTCATCATCATAATTTTTCCTTTCCTTTTCTTTTTTTTTGAAAAGAGGGCAGGCATCTTTTTCCTCACGATTGCCTTTCATGTGAGTGCATGAATTCGGGCGTCCATAGAGTGCTAGGAAGAAAACCCGCAATCCCTATAGTCGAAGTCATTGATTCACATTATGTGCAGAGTGTGGGAGTTTGTCTCAGGTGTATTTGTGAGTTCTGCTAATGACGTAGCTACGATTCTTCCCCTTGATGTATGCATTCACCAGAATTAGTTTCTTCCCCCTTAGGATGTGACATGTCACACACCTATCCAGAGTTAGGGTAGTGTTATTTATTCAAAGAACTGTAGTCCTAAAGCATTCACCGAAAAGCATGTTAAATTATCATACAGGCAAGCATGCAAGAGCAAGCATTCAACATCAAGATCATGCAAGAGAATTTTATTTTGTGTGTTTGTTTGTTTATTATTTTATTTTTGTTTGTTTGCTTATTCTTTTATATATATTTTTAATTTTTTGTTTGTTTATTTACTTTTTATTTGCCCCTTTTGTTAATTTTTTCATTCATTTTTTTATTGTGGGTCCCAATGGGACGAAGAATTGGTGTTAACCGAAGGTAGTTTTTTTTTGTTTGGATGGCAATTCTGGCCAGGGTATGATATTCGTCGGCCTAGACAGAAAGTCATGATGTCAACTTCACAAGAGGTATTTTTGTTCTTTTTTTATGCATCGACTCAGATGTCAGGTTCATACCTTTAATGTCTGAAAGGTATGCATCTGTCCGACTGTAAAACCTTTTTTCCTGCTGGTATTAGAAGGAATGAATTTATCAGAGCTAGGGATCTTTTAATGTCTGGACTCCGAATGACTGTTAAAGATGGCAACAGCACATTGTTCTTCAAGGATAAATGGTTTTCTAATCATTTAGTGGCCACTGATATTCCTTTATCTGAATTTCATAATTGCACTGTCAGGGATGTTTTGTTGAATGAAACTCACCTAGCATGGAGTTATGTGACTGATCAGCAAACTGTCCCAGTTATTAAATCCTTTACATTGACTGAGGGAGCAGATATCCCTGTGTGGATATTCACTGATTCAGGTGTGCTCACAGTTAAGTCTGTTTATAGGCTGTTGAAACAGCAGGTTCATCCGAACTCTTCTAACTGCAGGGCTAAAACTTTACACAGTCATATTCCTCCCAGGGCAGGTTTATTCAGTTGGAAATTGATTAACAGAGCTGTTCCAATTGATTGTAGATTACAAAATATGGGTATTCATATTGCTTCATGTTGCTCTTGTTGTCAGGGCAACAGAGATCTTGAAGATTTTGATCATTTGTTTCTAACTGGGGAAGTGGCTGTGGCATTATGGTCTGCTGTGAATCCTTTATTAACAGTCTACAGGTATACTTCTGGGGGTTTCCTAAATTGGCTTAGATGGTTTCTTCTGGAAGCTAACTTCTCCACTGCTGAAAGCTTTATTTCATTAATTACCTTAGTCCTTACTCTGTGGGAAATCTGGAAGGCTCGGTGCTCTTTCAGGTATGAAGGCAGTAAACCCAAGATTGTCAAATCTGTCACAGACATCTTATACAATATCAGAATTGCTGTTCAGAACATTAAGTTCAGATTGCCACCAAATTCAGCATTTCTCACTATCTTGCAATCTTACAATATCCGGGTTAATTCTAAACATATAGTCTTCAAATTAGTTCGATGGATACCTCCTTTAACTGACTGCTCCATTAATATAGATGGATGTCTCAAACCTGATTCCGGATTATCTGGTGGAGGGGGTTGTATTAGAAACTCTTGTGGTGATATTATACTGGGGTTTTCCTTTTTCTATGGTCATGGTAACATTATTCAAGCAGAAGGCAGGGCCATGGTGGATGCATTGAGATTAGCACATTCATTGTCCATCTCCATTTCTGTTATATACTCTGACTCATCTTTACTTGTTGATATGATTGTTAGAAAGAAACCTCCCCCTTGGGTGCTTCATCATTGGTGGGCTGAAATTCAAGACCTTTTGTCTTCCTTGGGATGCTCCATCTCACATGTGTATAGAGAAGCCAACCAAGTTGCTGATACCTTGGCTGAGCATGCTGTTTTTCAAAGGCAGAATGAGGTGTTTTACACTCGGCATGAGTTACCTACACGTGCTAAAGCTTATGCGTTGGCGGATGCTGCAGCCCTTCCTAACATTCGAAGAATTTTTGTCTAGTTCATATGTCTTTGTTTTTCCCAAGAAAATTTCTGATGTATAGCCATGTGTTTACCTTTTTGCTGGCCCGTTGCCACTTTTTGTTAGGCTTTGGCCCTCCTCTTGTACTTGGTTTCATATATCAATAAAAGCAGCACTTAGTGTTCTTTAGGTGGAGTGGGTCCATTCTCTTCCTCTGGAAGGGGGTGCACTCTCCCTATTAACACTAGGTGACTCGTATTTTACAAAAAAAAAAACTCAGATGTCAGGTCATGAGGCCGATGTGAATGTGTTTTTTTTTGTTCTTTTATGCATCGGCTTAGACGAGAGGTCATGACGTCGACGTGAAAGGTTTTTTTTGTTCTTTAATGCGCCGGTGAAGTCGACTGTGTGAAAGGAGATCTTTTAATTCTTTTAATGCGTCGGTGAAGCCGACTATATGAGGAAGGTCTTTTATTTCTATCAATGCACCGGCGAAGCTGACTATACGAGGAAGGTCTTTTATTCTTTTAATGCACCGACAAAGCCGACTATATGGGGAAGGTCTTTTTATTCTTTTTAATGTGTCGGCGAGGCCGACTATATGAAAGGAGGTCTTTTATTCTTTTAATGCGCTGGCGAAGCCGACTACATGAAAGGAGGTCTTTTTATTCTTTTAATGCGCCGGCGAAGCCGACTATATGAAATGAGGTTTTCTTGTTCTTTTTAATGCGCCGACGAAGCCGGCTATATGAAAGGAGGTCTTTTTGTTCTTTGGTTGGACGAGAGGCTCAGGCCAAAGTGAGACGGTTTTTTTATTCTTTTATTGGGATGGCCGTCCTGGCCGAAGGTAGAATGTTCATCGGCTTAGATCGACTCGGTCATGACGCCGAGCACGCTTAGAAAACTTTTTTTTGCTTATTTGGTTTATTGGGTTGATAGGGTTCTCTTGGTTTATTGAGGTTTATTCGAGTTTGGCCAACCTTGTTCAGACGGAAAGTTTGGACCAAGGGCAGAGTATAAATGTGGGTGTTGGTTTGATGGTACATCAAAGCCAACAAATTCGGTGAAAACAGGAGGTCTAGGCCAAAGAGACATAGGTATAGATGTTGATTCGACGGAGTGTCGAGGTCAACCAATTCGGTGAAGACAGGATGTCTAAGCCAAGGAAGCTTGAGTGTATAGCGGGACCAAGAGTCGGTAGCCGCCAAAGGAGCTCTCTTCTATTTGTTGATCGCCTCATCGTTTCATCATAATTCTCCTTCTTTTCGGGGCACCCCTAGGGGGAGTAGAGTTTGCTACTTCTTTTCTCTCATTTTTTTTGCTGGCCTGACTGCCTTGCTTATTTCTTCGGAGGGCATCCGTGGTCGAAATGACCGGTTCATATTTCTTTAAGGGCGATGGCTGCCGCAGCTCTCTTCCATCTATCGTTCCATTATTTTACAGAACGTACAAAGGGCCTTCTAGTCTTCGCTTCAGGCATCTTCCGCAGCCCATTCGCCAGATGCCTAGCCTTCGTGGTGGGTCTTGTAATTCTTAGTGAGACTTGAGTGTGCCCACGTGATTTTTCCTTTGATGTCTCTGGACTAGGGCGTATTTCTCTTCATGTGTCCCTAGGTCAGGGTGCAGCTTTTGCTTCATGGCCCCAGGGTGGGGTATATTTTCGACTTCACATGCCCCCTGGCTGGGGTGTACTTTTTATTTCAAATGCCCCCAGACCGGGGTGTATTTTCTTGCTTCTCATGTCCCCAGGAGGGGGTGTATTCTCTATGGCTTCTATGCCCCCAAGCGAGGTGTATTCTTTATGGCTTCTATGCCCCCAGACGGGGTGTATTGCTTGGTTCATGCGCCCCCAGGTGGGGTGGATGTTTTTCCTTCTTGTGCCCCCAGATTAGGGTGTTTTTGTTGCTTTAGATGCCCCCAGGCTGGAGTGTATCTCTTCCTTCTTACGCCCCCAGGTCGGGGTATGTCTTTTTTTGCCTCTTGTGCCCCCAAGGTGTGGTGTATGCTTGGGAAACTGCTCATGGGGCATCTTTTTCTCTTCGGGCAGTTTTATCTCTTCATGGCGAATCATGCCGGCCAAGCAGTAGTAGGGGTAGCGGGTCGTGAGACCGCAACATCTTCTTCTTTATCTTCGACCACCTCGATGGGCTGCTCTTTGCTCCTTTTCAAAGAAAGACGTGCCTCAAAAGGGGGGGTGGCATGCAAGCGCCCTACATGAGTGTATTCGGCTGATTCCTTCTTTCCTTCCCCACATTGAGGTATTTGGCGTGCTGGCAAAAGTCGGAGGGTGCCCTGACACCGTGGTTTGATGGTGAATTCCTCGGCGAGGTCTGTTGATGTTTCTTTCTTCTTTGATAATAATGTGGTGAATATGAATATGGTGGCATGAAAGAGATATGTGAGATATGTGAGTGTGTGAGCAAGTGATCTCCTAACTCAAACAATCATCAAACCAGAAGCATGGGCATGTCATCAATGTTCATAAAGAAAAATAAGAAAAACACAACCTGGGGCGTGGAGCAAAGGAATAAAAGAAAAACACACACCGTAGGTGTGGAGCAAATGAAGTGAAGTGAAGAGCAATCAAGAGAACAATGATGAGCAAAACCCAACTAGAGAAGTGTGATCACCACCAAGGTAAATAAAATAGCAATGCTAAGCTAAATACCTTGGAAAGAGGAGGATGCAACACCCACCCACGGGAGACGAAAACCAGAATTCTGCAACTTCAGACGGTCTACTATCAAGCCGCTAGAGAGAACGAAACGGCCTTACGATAAGCCGCCACAGATCCTCAAACAGTCCAACGTAGAGCCGCCAGAGTGCATGTGGGGATGGATTTTTATCTATCCTTATTTTATGTTTTATTATGTTATTTATATGGTTTATTAATTAGGCGTGCCAGTCACTGGCGTGACAATTTATTGTGCGCTCGATCTGACTCGGTCAGTCGATTGTAAAATTTGTGTTAGGACCCGGAGTCCGCCATACCATAAAGGTTATGACGTTAATTATGTCCTCTAAGAAAGAGGACCACCCTTGATTAGTTTCCAAGAGAAGATGCCTCGAGGGCAAAACAAGATAAGACTATGACGCTAACTTTGCTAGCAGGACGTGAAATATGCATAGAAAATCGTGCGGCGCGGGACATGATAATAATGTTATGGCTTAAATCCGGCAGCATATCCCCTTAATTTGGATTATGCCAAAGGGGAGTATAGGTCATCCACCCACGGAATGTCGGGATGGAAGCCAAAAGGGGAGCCGAGCGTAGCCCGAGATCCAGAAGGATCTGAATGTAACGGGACAATGTCTATTGCCATGGTGTTTGTTGATATTCCCTTTAGAGACCAGTGGAGGACATGCAGTGGCAGAATTCCAAGGGTTGGCAGGGTCAAAAGACAACATGGCGGTCAAATGGCATATATGTGGGGATAGGACCCCGTCAATCTAGCTCCGTTAGACATGGATGGAGAACTATGAAACCCCCATGATATGGTAGGAACTGGCATGATGGCCCATGGAGGTTAAGGTATCAAGTCTAGACTTGTTTTGGGCTCAGTAAAGTTGCTGGGAAGTTAGACGTTTGAGTGATAGCTAATGTTAGAGTGAACCCGCACAGCTGGGGTTTCGGCACGAAGGCAAACCGGTGCGGCAGCGAATGCAATGGGATCGGTGCGACAGACCCCTCGGCGCGCCCATCACCCGGTGTGAAATTGGCGCCGAGAGGGGGCTACGCCGGGAGGATATGCGGCGCCGATAAAAGGGTGTCTCTTGAGTTTTCAAGTATTGTGAGGGCTTTATGAGTTCAAAGGTGTCTTTTGCGCTCAATGTGGTTTCATGGGTTTGTCCATGGTGGTATTTGAGTAGGGTAGAGGGTGAGGATAGACCCATCCGTAGAAGGTATACGGAGACCATGTAACTATGACGGTTATATTCCCCTTTTACAATGGTGGGCAAAGGATCATAAGATGGTATAACTCAGATCTCTGCCACACAGCTGGGGTTAGGTTCATGATTTCAGCGAAAGCGTCATACTACACTATAAAGTAAAGATCGTGGACTAATTTTGGCAGCATCTCCCCTTATTTTGGACTGTGCCAAGAGGGGAGTATAGGTCATCCACCCACGGAATGCCGGGGTGGAAGCCAAAAGAGAGGCGGGCGTAGCCCTGGATCCAAAAAGGATCTCAATCTTATGGGACATTATCCACTTATTGTGGGATTTATTGATATCCCCTGTATAGCCAATGGAGAACATACAGTGGCAGAACTCCATGACTTGGTAGGGTGGCAGAGTATGGGGGGATTAACCCCGTTGATATAGCTCCCATGAGTGTCGAAAGAAGGATAATGTTTCTCCTCAGAAGGACATGGTATTATGACCAAGGATGGCATGACTCAGAAGGGTATCGGCACGAAGCTATCGGCATGGCCGACTTTGGCACAAGGGGGGGTGGAGGCCTCGGCGCGACAAGTAGACTAAAAGGTCTCGACGCGATGGGACGAGAGCAACCGGCGTGGATAGCACTCAGCGTGAGACTCGCGCCGAGGGAGGGTCACGCCGGGAGGCTGGGAGGATTTCTGAAACGAGGCTTTTAGTAAGGTTTGAAGGGGTTTCTGAGGTGAGGACTTCATAGGGCTTTTGGTGGTTTTAAGGGGGGGTTATTCAAGGATTTAGGGCGAACACTGGAGATGGCTCTGGAGAAAGTGATCCAGGGAGAAAATGGCCTTCCCTGTGGGGCCTTGCTGGGAGCCTGATCATAGACGGAACCTCATGAATTCCGATTTGAGTCTATCCCTCTTCGTTCCGCAAACGAGAAGCCATGAGATAGGCTGTCTCAGGCTCTCGATGTGGATGTGAGGTTGGAAAGAAATACAGTGGAAGCGCCCTCGGCAGATCTAGAAGACTATACTGTAAAATATACCTCGTTTGCAGTAACTATCAAATGCGGCGAACCTCGGATGCCGAGAAAGAAAGAGAAGGAAAGGGCGAACCTCAGCCCCCTTTTATTAACTATTTCATTCGAACGGCATACATGCGTCTAGCTCAAGAGAAAATCCAACCGAGGAAATCATACACAGACTATATCCCTGAGAACAGGGTTACATTAGCATTCGATGCTACTGAAGCAAAGATGCTCGAAAGCAGACCCAAAAGAAGAAAAGCATATTCAAGTAGAAGATAGGGGAAAGAGAAAATATAGCCCCTCAAGGCATCTTGAAACCGATCCCACCTTGATTCTTCCTCCGAATCTCTGCAACTCTTTCCTCTCCTTGGCTTCCTTAGAGGGCTCTCGAGCTCCCATTTCCTTCAGTGGCTACTGCCCTCTATTCTCTCTATTGCCTTCCTCCCTTCTCCTGTTCCTCTGTTGTCTCGTCTCCTTTTTTCCCTTTTCCCTCCTCTTTTTTTGCTTCTTCTCTCTCTCTTTTTTTTGCTTCTTCTCTCTCAGTTCCAGTGTTCCTCTTTTCTTCTTGTTCGAAGGCAGCAGCCTTTATAGAAGGGTGGCCTTCTATTCTCGGCGTGAGCTCCCCGGCGTGCCTCAGCACGCATCATCTTGACGCGCCTAGCTTCGTATTGGGCTTGGCCCATTTGTTCAGAACTCGGCGCCGGAAGAGGCTCATCTAATGTGCTTCTTTTCATTGCTCTGGTGGGTTTCTTGGTAGATTCTTCTTGAGGATTGTTTAACACCTTGCGTTCGCGCCCATATGTGAGGCAGTGTGTATCCCTTTTCATGAGAATCAGAATTATCTGAGGCTTCTCTTCAGCAGGTATACGATTGCCTGGAATTTGTCATAGTTTTATCAGTCTGACTATTTGAATGATAGTCATGCTGGGCAGCGGCCTAGCCAGAGATGGCTTCAACCGAACAGAGTGTTTGGGGTAGTGAACCTCGTCTATTATGATTCTCAGAACCTCCGGGGATGGCATAGGAGCCATACCCTTGATTGGTCTTCAAAGCCCTGAATTTGCTTTTGGCTTCTTCTTGTACATTTTAGGTGTCAACAAATGCCCCCCACCCGCATGTGGCGTAAGCGAAGGATGAGTGACACGGGACATGCGGGTGTACATTGCACCGCACTTTGTAATTTCTTCAGGCTTGCTCCTGTTCATTGTTCATCCTTGTGACTCTGAGTCTTCATTCTGCTTGTATAATCCTAGTACTTTGTAAGCATTCTCGGACGGACACCAGCATTTTTGGTTTCATCTTCTGATTGCAGCACCCCTGGGTGAGCCAACCGGCGCCATTGATGATTTCGGCACGCCCATCTCGGCGCAGCACCCAACCGGCACGAGCTTCATGTCGGCCCGATGGATCTCGGCGCGACTCTTTGTTTGGTGCTTTCGGCGCAGTAATACTCTCTGGTATCATTATCTGATGCCATCGTGGTTTCACCGGAGGCTTTGGATATGCTACCGCTTGCCACAGTGTCTTCTTCAAAGAGTACATGTAGCCGCCGAAGTATCATCATCAATGGAGTTGAACCCACTGTGAGAAAGTCTCGCCCTAGTGCCTACGACAGAATTGAGGGCTGAAGTTGATCCATCGAGGGGTTCTGCCTTCGTCCCGGCGGCCATAATGACTATTGCACCTGACCCTGCAGCTCCATCCGTGCCGATAATAGAGTCGGAACCTCTGCCTCTTCCAGCACCTGGAGAATAGAGTTCTTCAAAGAGTCCGATGGAACATGACTACGCTGCTGTGGTGCCTGTTACCTCGGCTCTAGTGGCCGTCCCATCTTCTTCTTCTGCGCCATACATTGGCTTATGGGCTTCCATAGATAAGGAGGTGACCTTTGAGGTGGCACCGGTAGCTTCCCTCGATTTTACTTCATCGGAGGACTTTGTCTGGCAGCATTTAGAGATATTGCGTCAAGTTATAGAATCTCAGCCGACATTATCTTACCTCCAGCTGAAGGAAGTGGCTTAACGACTGACGGTTGGGCTGCAGGCACTAGGCTGTCCTTTAGATACCTGGACCCAGCGGGTGCTGTTCCTGCTGAAATTTGTACACCACAGGGACTTTCTCCAGAGGATAATGAATGACCAGCTGGCAGCCCTCAAATTGTAGAAAGTCGACTGTCAGACGAAACTGGCATCCCTAACCTCCGATCTTCATAGGAACAAGGCCCATGTTAAAGCTTCAGCCGTTCGTGCACAATTTCTACGTAGCCGACAGGAAGAACTCCGGGCTGAATTGGATGCCGTTGAAGCCGAAATACCACTGTTGGAGGCTGCAGAAGTTTAGAGCATCAAGGAGACCGCCTTGCTAGAGGGTCGAGTTGCATCTCTACAGACTGAGATGACTCGCGTTCAGGAGGAGGAAATGCAACTCCGTGAACTGGGAGCGGCTCCACATGTCGGGCTCATTGATTTTGAAGATATCTTTAGGCGGTCTTAGTTGATCTGCCCTTTGTAATCCATTTCCCTCGAAGGGCCCCTATTGTATTTTCTCCCCTTTTGTAATGAAATACAAGTTTCCCTTGATGCTTCAAGGTGTCCCCTTTCACTTGTTTTCTGACAATTTTGGCGACATGTATGGAAGTATACCCGTATCCGTACCGCAGGAGAGCATCCACCCTTTCAAGGAAAGGTTGGGGGCCTCGCTCCACCGCGTGACGGGGTTCCAGAGGTTGCCAGATTGGTACAGATGTAAGTCTCACTGGCAAGCAATGTCGAACACATGACTGCTGGCTGATGAAAGGTCCTCCCGGGATAGGCTTTATTACCGGTGGGACAACTGATGGGAGTGTCGCCAGGAGGTATAGCATGCATTTTATAGTAACCACGTTACCGACCCAAGCGCCCTTTCGGGTTTTCACCGGAGCCAGCCCCCTTTTGCTTTTGCCCACATGCCCTTTCGAGTTTTCACGTGGCGGGGTACCCGATTTTGCCTGCGGCGCCCTTTCGGGTTTTCTCCGCAGCTGGGTTCATAGCTATTTTTGCCCTTGCCCTCGTGTAGGAACAAGGCCGGCGAGGCACCTCTATTTTAAGCCTCATTTTTTTATCATTTTTTATTATATATATATATATATATATATATATATATATATATATATTAACTCAATTCTCGGGGTAGAGCGGGGCTTGAGAAAAAGTTGGCCGACCTTGCCGATGGTGACAAGGGCCGCGAGGAAGTTGACCGATCTTGTCGATGGTGACAAGGGTCAGGAGGAAGTCGACCGATCTTGTCGATGATGACAAGGGTCACAAGGAGGCTGACCGATCTTGCCGATGGTGGCAAGGGTCAGAGGAGGTTGACCGGTCTTGCCGATGGTGACAAGGGTCACAAGGAGGCTGACCGATCTTGTCGATGGTGACAAGCTAGGGTCAGAAGGAGGTCGATCGATCTTGCCGATGATGACAAGGGTCGCAAGGAGGCTGACCGATCTTGCCGATGATGACAAGGGTCAGAAGTAGTCGACCGATCTTACCGATGATGACAAGGGTCACAAGGAGGCTGACCGATCTTGCCGATGGTGACAAGGGTCAGAAGTAAGTCGAACAGTCTTGCCGATGATGACAAGGGTTGCAAGGAGGCTGACCGATCTTGCCGATGATGACAAGGGTAAGAAGTAGTCGACCGATCTTGTCGATGATGACAAGGGTCACAAGGAGACTGATCGATCTTGCCGATAGTGACAAGGGTCAGAAGTAAGTTGATCGGTCTTGCCGCTGATGACAAGGGTCACAAGGAGGCTGACCGATCTTACCGATGGTGACAAGGGTCAGAAGTAAGTCGACTGGTCTTGCCGATGATGACAAGGGTCGCAAGGAGGCTGACTGATCTTGCCGATGATGACAAGGGTCAGAAGTAGTCGACCGATCTTATCGATGATGACAAGGGTCACAAGGAGGCTGACCGATCTTGCCGATGGTGACAAGGGTTAGAAGTAGTCGACCGATCCTACCGATGATGACAACGGTTACAAGGAGGCTGACCGATCTTACCGATGGTGATAAGGGTCAGAAGGAGTCGACCGATCTTGCCGATGATGACAAGGGTCAGAAGTAGTCGACCGATCTTACCGATGATGACAAGGGTCACAAGGAGGCTGACCGATCTTGCCGATGGTGACAAGGGTTAGAAGTAAGTCGACCGATCTTGCCGATGATGACAAGGGTCACAAGGAGGCTGACCGATCTTGCGGATGGTGACAAGGGTCAGAAGGAGTCGACCGATCTTGTGGATGATGACAAGGGTCGAACATGGGTTTGGTAGGGGATCTCCGATGGGACTTTTGATGGTTGTCCCTCGGGAGTTTCATTAGGAGGATAACAAAGAGGAACTTTTTAAATTACCATTTTGCTGACTTAAGCGCCCTTTCAGGTTTTCGCCGAAGCCAGCCCCCTCTTACTTTTGCCCACGCACCCTTTCCGGTTTTCACGTGGCGGGGTACCCGATTTTGCATGCAGCGCCCTTTCGAGTTTCACCGCAGCCGGGTAATAGCCATTTTTGCCCTTGTCCTAATGTAGGAACAAGGCCGGCGGGGTATCTCTATTTTTAACCCCATTTTCTTTTCTCTTCTTCTTTTTTTTATATGACAAAGGGATGTCGAGAGAGTCGGCTAGGACGCGAAGTCTTGTGCCGAGAAGAGGGTTTATTTGTCAGCACGAAGGTAATGCTGAAGCAAGGGATAGATTTGTGCCGATTCAGGTGTAAGGCCCGCAATGGCAATGCTATATAAGGGTCGGCTAGGACACGAAGTCTTGTGCCGAGGACAGAGGGTTTATTCGTCAGCAAGAAGGTAATGCTAACGCAACGGATAGATTTGAGCCGATTCGGGCGTAGGGCCCGTAATGGCAAGGATGCACAAAGGTTGGCTAGGACACGAAGTCTTGCGCCAGAAAAGGGGTTTATTTGTCAGCAAGAAGGTAATGCTAACATAACTGATAGATTTGAGCTGATTCAGGTGTAAGGCCCGTAACGGCAAGGATGTATAAAGGTTGGCTAGGACATGAAGTCTTGCACCAAAAAAAGGGTTTATTCTTTAGCAAGAAGGTAATGCTAGCGCAAAGTACAGATTTGAGCCGATTCGGGTGTAGGACCCGTAATGGCAATACTGTATAAGGGTCGGCTAGGACACGAAGTCTTGCACCGAGAAAAATGGTTTATTCATCAGCAAGAAGATAATGCCAACACAAAGGATAGATTTGAGCCGATTCAGGCGTAAGGCCCGTATTGGCGATGTTATTTTTGCTATGCGAGCTCAATTAGGGCAGAGTGCCACTAGACTGAGGTGTGGTGGCCCGGCCTGGGCGGAGTGCCACGAGACCAAGGTAAGGTAGCTCGGCCAGGGCAGAGTGCCACGAGACCAAGGTAAGGTAGCTCGGCCAGTGCGGCGTGCCACGAGACCAAGGTAAGGTAGCTCGGCCAGGGCGGAGTGCCACGAGATGAAGGTAAGGTAGCTCGGCCAGGGCGGAGTGCCACGAGACCAAGGTAAGGTAGCTCGGCCAGTGCGGAGTGTCACTAGACCGAGATATAAGTAGCTCGGCCAGGGTGGAGTGCCACGAGACCAAGATATAAGTAGCTCAGCCAGGGCAGAGTGCCACTAGACCAAGGTAAGGTAGCTCAGCCAGGGCGGAGTGCCACTAGGCCAAGGTAAGGGTAGCTTGACCAGGGCGGAGTGCCACTAGACCAAGGTAAGTAGCTCGGCCTGGGCGTAGTGCCACGAGACCAAGGTAAGGTAGCTCAGCCAGTGCGGAGTGCCACTAGACCGAGATATACGTAGCTCGGCTAGGGCGGAGTGCCATGAAACGAAGATATAAGTAGCTCGGCCAGGGCAAAGTGCCACTAGACCAAGGTAAGGTAGCTCGGTTAGGGCGGAGTGCCACTAGGCCAAGGTAAGGGTAGCTTGACCAGGGCGGAGTGCCACTAGACCAAGGTAAGTAGCTCGGCCAGGGTAGAGTGCCACTAGGCCAAGGTAAGGGTAGCTCGGCCAGGGCGGAGTGCCACTAGGCCAAGGTAAGGGTAGCTTGACCAGGGCGGAGTGCCACTAGACCAAGGTAAGTAGCTCGTCCAGGGCGGAGTGCCACGAGACCAAGGTAAGGTAGCTCGGCTAGGGTTGTAGCAACCCTGATAAATTTAAAAGGAATAAATAAATCAAAATAGATTAAAAGATTTAGTAAATAAACGAAAGAGCTTGGAAGAAAAAGAATTAAACCCTGATGAAAATAACGCCTCAGATAAAGGCGCTACCTTACAAGAAACGCCCTCACCTAAGGCGTGTTTTGAAGAAAGGACGCCCACATGTCACGGCGTCAAATTTCAAACGACCAAAATAAATAAAAAGGGCAAGTTTGCATAACGTCCTTTGAGTGGACGCGTTTCAACAAGTAACGACGCCTGACAAGGCGTCAATTTAAATTCGACGCCCTTACTTAGGACGCTAATTCAGTTTGAGTTCCGTTCGACCCGGGAGTCTTTCCAGGGTAAGTTGATAACTATGAGAAAGAGTTCGAATGTAGTAATAACTCTATCACGGAAGTGTTACTTCTAATCAAACACTAACCCTATTAGGATTTCCAAAATCTTATAAAAACCCTTGCCGATCGAACCCTAGAAAGCTATTTGGTCGATCGTCTGCTGCTACGGTACGTAAAGAACAGCATGTTCTTTTTCCTTTAATCTGTCTATCAAATTGTGAAGAATACTGATGATTCTTCATTCTCTTCTGGTTCCAGGTTGAAAGCTTTTGTCATCTGAAGAACGGGTAAGTTCTTCTCATTCTTTACCTTCTGTTAGTTCTTACGAAGAGTAATACCTTCGTTTTATTCTGCCTCTACAGGTTGCCTGTAGAAGTGAAACCGATCGATTGAAGAATTGAGGGTTCTTCATCCACGTACATCATCTGCAACTTCTCCTTCATCTTCTTCTTCCGGTGATCACTCTGTTACAGACAGAGCATCGTCTCTTCAGCAGATCTTTCACGTTTCATCAAAAGGTAGGTTTTCTCAAGCACTGTAGCCCAAATCACCATAATAGCTATGTTAAACCATATATATTAATTCATGCATATAGTTTTCGAGAGTTTTGAATGTTTCTATTGTTGGAAAGAAACGCCCTTTCCAAGGGCGCTAATTTCATACGCGACCCAGACTAGGGTGCTATTTAAATAAACGACCCTGACAAGGTCGTCAATTCAAAAGATTTGACGCCCTGTACACAGACGTCAATTTAATTACCTGATAATTACCCATGTTAATTAGTCCAATATTCACTTAAACATGATTCTAAATCAGTGCATGATCATTAATCCTGATATTATCCTGTCATGACCATATCTCATTTTCTGGAAATTTCAATACTTGAAAAATTGTAAATTCTTGAAATACATGACCCTGTATAGGTCGTCTCTCACTTGACTAACGCCCCTGTTCAGGGCGTGAATTGAAAAGTAACGCCCCTGTACAGGGCGTGTTTTTGATAAATTACTGAAAATATATATTCTGCAAAAAAATAGAAGTAAAGAATGAACGACCATTGTATACGTCGTCAACTTGTAATTAAACGCCCCTTACCAGGGCGCGTTTTTGGTAAAATACTGAAATATTGAAATTTTGTAAAAATAGGAAAAATATATAAACGCCCTTATCTAAGGCTTTAATTACTTGAGTAGTGACTTTACTTAAGTCGTTATTTTCCTGTAAAAATATTTTTACCCTGTTTCTGATAACCGATGGTTTCAGTATATCTATATATATGTATATCGGCACTATATCTCCCCTCCGTGAGTATAGTCCCACGTTTCATGATGTCTTATCGATCACCCTTAATTCTCATTGACATACAAGCTCTCCATTAGACATTTCGTTCCTTTGGACTAGCGAGTTAGTCATAGAGACCTTCGTAAGACTCCTCGAAGCCTTGGATTCCCTCAAGGCCGATTGAGCTGGTTGTACCCTAAAAACCCATTGCACTATTGATTGCCATGTCACTCGAAAGAAACATGGTATACCGGCCCTTATGATATGCAAAGAGTATATCATGAGAATTCTTAATGGGATGATGATATCATGCCATTTGTTGATGTTCTTGTGGACCTCAATTCTATAATAAGAATGAGGGTATCTTGCCTTTGATATACTGTTCATGTGGACCTCAATTGTCATGGTACCGAGTTAAGGGAACCTAATTCCACCTAGTTTCATCGTTCATCGTGATTGTACCGTTGTTATCGCCTATCTATGTCTAATGTCGTATTTTTGGACTCCATTCTCTCAAAGTTATCCTACGTGTCTACAAGCTTAAATTGTTGAAATTCCATATTGGCTATATATATATATACAAGAGTGGATGTCAAAAATACATGATAAATGCCTGCGCATATAGGGCCCGATCTGGTCCTGGGAGGAGCACCCGAAAGTACTTGTGCCCATGGGAGTTGAATGATAAGGTATCTGGCATTATACCGAGTGCATCACTAGCTTGATTGGACATTCCACACAAATCTTGTACTTGACTCGTACTTGACATGACATGAATTGCGTGACCCGAGAAAGGGTAATTACTTGCTTGCTTGATACATGATAGCCAAAGTTCTTGACATGACTTGCTAAAAAGTACTTGCTTGAATATCTTGTTATCTTTTCTTGAAAGCTCATGACTAGTTCATCTTGCTGTCTTATTGATAAATTCTCTCTCTATCTTGTCGTTTTATACGAGCATGCATAGCTACAGTACATACATGAAAGATGTAATTATTTAAACCCCTTGCTAGTGCTTGAGATATAATTTCCTACTGAGCGTTCGCTCACTCCGTGCGTTCCCTACTTTTCAGGTAATTCCGACGACGAGGGAAGTCAATCGGATGGGAATGGTCAAGAGTGAAAGAGATAGAACTTCTCCAAGTGTCATCTAGTCTTTTTCCTATTTTCTTGAGTCAACTATGTACTTTTTCTTTTGAATTGAATAGAGTATTAGATTTATAATAGTCTATCCATTATGAAATAAAGGATTGGGTTATCTTTCTATTTTGCGCATCTCTATTTTGGTGTCGAATACACTACTACTCTGATTGACATGATTGATATAAACTCGTCGCGCACATCCGAGTATCTTCCGCGCTCCGAGCGTGACAGTTTTTGTGGTATCAGAGCCTAGGGTATTCAATTTCTAGGAAAACCCAAGTCCAAGGATAGGTTTTAACCCTTTAACCAGTGAGATTGGGTAGAACCAAGGGTTAAAGTTAATATAGAATACTAGTCTTTAAGATACAAATCACGTATTTATCTAGTTATTATAATTGTAGGATAATGACTGCCGAACGTGCTCAATGGCGCAACATGCAGCGTACACTGCAAGGCATGACTCAAGTGCTGCAACAAGTAACACTAGGAGGTGGACAATGAGCAGGAAGTCTCCACCAGACCTTCAAGAACATGAACCCGCCCAAGTTCACGGGTTCTACTGATCCAGATGACGCTGAACACTGGATTAGGGAAACAGAACGAATATTCCGTGTTATGCAATGTACAGATCAAGATAAGGTCTTATTAGCTACTTTTCAGTTAGAAAGGGATGCTAGATGTTGGTGGGAATCAATAGAGGCTACTATAAATCAAGATCAGGTTTCATGGGAGGAATTCGTTGAACACTTCAATGCAAAATATTTCTCGGACCGAGTTCAGGAAAAGAAGGCTGCAGAATTTGCTGCATTAAAGCAACGATCTTTGTCAGTGGCCGAGTATGAGGCCCAATTCTCTAGATTGTCTCGGTATGCTAAGCATCTAGTTAGCACCGAGAAAATGAAAGCTAGGAGGTTTCTTAATGGGCTCAGGCCCCAAGCTATTACTCAACTGGCGCCGATGGACATTCAAGTCTACTCGGAGATAGTACGCCGAGCTCAACTATTAGAAGATGCCACGGAACTGTCTGATAGGATTCGTGGTAAGGATAAGAAGGAACAAGTTACAGGTTCGGGTTCCTTTAAACCCAACTTCAAGAAAAGGCCTAGCAATGGAGGAGCATCCTCACAAGACCAAAAGTTCAAGAAGACCAATCCCTTCTCTATCACCACTACCTCTCCAAATACAGTGTGCAAACATTGTGATAAAGCGGGTCATGGAGCAGAAGAATGCTGGAGAAAACTAGGAGCATGTCTCCGTTGTGGGAGTCGTGAGCATCGGATTCCCGATTGCCCATTACTTAACAATCAAGCCGATGTCGGGAAACGCCCAGTAACCAAGAATGCTCGTCTTCATGCAATCAAGGAGACCGAGCAAGAAGAAGAAGGCGGCTTAGTGGAAGGTACATTGAAAGTTTGTTCCAGGAATGCATATGTCTTAATTGATACTGGTGCATCGCATTCTATTGTTTCTAAGAAGTTTTCTAACCCATTACCTCTAGAACCGGAATGGATAAAGTTAGTTTTGTCTACTCCTCTAGATGATGAGACTGATATTACACATCATTACCAAAACTGTGAAGTATTGGTTCAGGGTAGAAATCTCCCTGTTGATCTCATATGTTTAGATCTGAAAGAGTATGATGTTATACTAGGGGCAGATTGGTTATCCAAGTATCAGGCAACGGTTGATTGCCGCAATAGTAAGGTTACATTCAAGGAATTTCCAGAACTAATCTTGACTAGCCCCAAGGGTCGGAGTAGATCCCCTCTTATTTCAGCTCTCCGAGCTAGCAAGCTCATCAGGAAAGGATGTGCATCTTTCCTTGCCTTTGTCACAGTTAAAGAAGCTAAGGAAGCTAAGCTAGAAGACATTCCAGTGGTACAAGAATTTCCGACGTATTTCCGGAAGATTTGCCGGGATTACCCCCGCAAAGAGAAGTGGCCTTCACCATTGACTTAGTCCCTGGTGCTGGTCCGATTTCAAAGGCACCTTATAGGATGTCACCTGCTGAACTCAAGGAGTTAAAAGAGCAATTGATGGAACTCATTAAGAAAGGATTCATTAGACCAAGTACTTCCCCGTGGGGAGTGCCTGTATTATTTGTAAAGCAGAAAGACGGATCCATGAGGTTATGCATCGACTATCGATAGTTGAATCATCTCACTATCAAGAACAAGTATCCACTGCCGAGAATCGATGAATTGTTTGATCAAATTTCAGGATCCATGTACTTTTCCAAAATTGATCTTAGGTCAGGATATCACCAACTAAGAGTCAAGGACGAGGATATTCATAAAATCGCATTCAGAAGCAGGTATGGCCATTATGAATTTGTTGTTATGCCTTTCGGACTAACGAATGCCCCTGCTGCCTTTATGCAGTTAATGAATAGTATATTAAGGCCTTATTTAGATCAATTCGTGGTGGTCTTTATTGATGATATATTGATTTATTCCAAGACCAAGGAAGAGCATGAGGAACATTTGAGGATTGCATTATAAATATTGAGGACAAACCAATTATATGCAAAACTTAGCAAGTGTGAATTCTGGCTTGAAGAAGTTACTTTTCTCGGACATGTTATATCAAAGGATGGCTTGTCTGTAGACCCATCAAAGGTTGAAGCTGTAAGGAACTGGGAAAGACCGACTAATGCTAGCGAGATCCGAAGTTTCTTAGGTCTTGCCGGCTATTACAGGCGATTCATCAAGGATTTCTCTAAAATCGCCGTGCCACTTACGAGGTTAACTCGCAAGGAGATCCGTTATGAATGGGATGAGGAATGTGAAAGAAACTTCCAAACTCTCAAGGATCATCTTACTACAGCTCCTATCTTAGCATTGCCAATTGAAGGAGAAAAGTTTGAGGTATACACTGATGCTTCTGGCATTGGCCTCGAGTGTGTTCTAATGCAACAAGGGAAGGTTATAGCCTACTCTTCTCGTCAATTAAAGAAGCATGAAGAGAACTACCCCGTCCATGACTTAGAATTGGCCGCGGTAGTATTTGCACTCAAAATATGGAGACATTATCTTTATGGAGTACAGTTTACTGTATACTCCGATCACAAGAGTCTCAAATATCTTTTCTCACAGAAGGAACTAAATATGAGGTAAAGACGATGGCTGGAATATCTCAAGGATTTCGACTTCAATATACAATATCATCCCGGAAAGGGTAATCATGTAGCAGATGCCCTTAGTCGAAAGCCGAGAGCACTGTTATCCAATTGTCTGATTCAAGAATGGAAATTGCTGGAACAATTCTCTGAACTCAATATAAGCATGGACACGGACCCTAGATGTGTCACATTATCTCATGTAAGCATACAGTCAGATTTATTGTCTGAAATACAAGCACTTCAGAATGATGATCCTACATTAGTAGAAATCAAGGGCAGATTAGAAGGACAATCGGATTTCCAATTAGCTTCTGATGGAAGATTAATGTTCAAGAATAGAACTTGTATACCGGACTGCCCAGAATTGAAGAAGGTCTTAGATGAAGCTCATAGGTCAAGGTATACGATTCATACCAGATCTACCAAAATGTACCAAGATGTAAAAAGAAAATTTTGGTGGCCCAACATGAAAAGAGAAATAGCGGACTACGTATCACGCTGTCTCACGTGCCAACAAGTGAAGACGAAACACCAAAAGCCTGCTGGAAAACTACATCCTCTAGATATCCCTAAATGGAAGTGGGAGGATATTGGTATGTGAAGAGGCGGAATCTCGCGCTGGGTCCTGAGCGGGCTGTGGATCACCAGAAGATGAATCTGCAAGAGAGGGAAACGTGTCAGAGGGCCCAGGGGATCTCCCTAGGGCAAACCCTCCGATGGCTAAGTCAGTAGAGCGATGGTGGAAGCGATAATGGGGGGAGGAGAGAGCTGATGCGCGAGAATCCTCTCCACCAAAGGGTGAAGCGAATCGTGCTCAGGAGCTTAGGGTATGTGAATGCCTAGTTCATCATACCATCTTCCGGAGGGTATCCCTTGCTTAAATAGTGCGCCGCCTTCAGGAGTCCTGTAAGCTGAGGGGTTCCCGGCGGGAGTTACGTCTTTAACGGGGGCTTTCATGGCCTGATCGTGGGAACGTTATCCCCTTGGAGTCCGGCAGCTCCCATGACTCTCCCGCTGGCGGAGGACTCTGAACGGCCGCACCTGCAGATAATCAACCGGTCTTACCGAGCCTCAGGGATGCTAGCTCACGTCCGAGCGATAGGCATGGCCCGGCGAGGGTGGGGTCGGATAGATCGGATGGAGCCTATCTCTCTCGGATGGGGAGAGGGCTTTAGGCCGGACCTTCCTTGGGACCTAACCGTTGTCTCGGGCCCTCCGAGCCTAGAAGGCCGCCGGGGAGAGTTGGTTCCTCGAGTCTTATTTATTGGGCTTTTCTCCCGAAGTGGGCCCTGTGGGCTATTACTTGTAGGTCTTGTTGGGCTGCCTTTGTGGTGGGCTGCGGAAATCCCCCTCTCCACTTGTCCCCCTCCTGCTCCCGAGCCAAGGAGACTCGGATGAGTAGTTTTTCGAGGCTTTGGACCGGCGTGGCTCAGGTGGGTGGAATTCCGTTGGCGTTGTGGAGCCGCTTATAGCGGTCGCCGAGGCCCATAATGATGATCCTGATGGATTTGAAACGAAGGGGCCCCCCTTTTTCCCGGAGCACGGAACGGTGCGCCGCCACCCTCAGAGGTTTATAGGGGGCGCTGTTCATCGTTCTAGGCTTCCAGGGTTTTAGGCTTTCCTTGCTTCTTGATGCGCCATGAGAGCACAGCGGAGACGCGGAGCCTTGCGGCGGCGTTCGAAGAGTTGGCGAGGATAACCACGGAGGCGATCCGGCAGCTTCCTTCTCCCCCGGAGTCTTCAAGCTCGTGCGAGGGATCTTCTCTCGACTCGATGGCGGATCGGAGCCCGGAGCCTGTGCCGGTGAGGCGGGAACTCGTCCCCAACTGTAGCGAGTTGGGGGAGACGGAGGTGAGGAGGTTAGAGCACCATTTCCGTCTGCCTCTCCGCTATAGCTTTGTTGCCGCCACTCCGTACGAGACGAGTTTGGATGATCGTGCTGGGCTTATTTGCACCTTCCTTCTGGCTTGGAAGAGCGGATTTCGGCTTCCTTTCGATCCTTACGTGCTGCAGCTTCTCAATTTTTTCCGATTGGCACCTATTCAGTTGGTGGCCAACTCCTATCTTCTTCTTTCGGCCTTCAGGATTCTATGTCGCCAGCGCGATATCTACCCTTCTCCGGACCTCTTCCACTTCTTCTTTGAGTTGAAAGCGCACCCGCAGGCGGGGAAAGGCTTCTACTTCATCCAGGCGCGGAGGAACAGGAGCTGCATCTCGCTTGCGGCGAAGGACTCCTCGCACAAGGGGTGGAAGACCCAATTCTTCTGGGTGAAGGCGGTGGCGACGGACGAGATCTGGAGATGCCGGACCTCGCCCAACTTTCACCCGAATCTGCCCCCTCACCAGGAGGAGTTCCCTCCCCACGTGGAGCAGCAGGCTGCCCGTCTGCTGGAGAATCGCCAATCGACCGAGGAGCTGGTGACGCCGGAGAACATCGAGCGGTGTCTTCTCTCGCGGTTGATGTCGTCAGGTACGGCTCTTGAGGCTCTTTTTCTGGGGTGGTAGCTCTTTTTTTCTCCTCCTGACCGGGGCTTCTTCTTGCTGCAGACGTGAGGCGGGAGCCTCTGGAGGAGGCGGCCAAGGTCATCGATCTGGGGGATGACTCGGCAGCCGATGAGCCTGATGCCCCGGTGGGTCGCGTCAATGCCCGAGATAAGGGCAAGGGGGCGGCCTCCGAGGGGTCTTCTCGATCGACTGGTCTGAAGCGCAAGGATCCCCCGGTGGGGAAACTGCGGGAGGCCGCGAAGGCCAGGAAGAGGGCCAGGAAAGCCGGTCTTCCTACCTCCGTCGGGGGCGATTCTGGCTCGGCGGCACTCCCCTCTCGGGGGCAGGATGGGGCCGACCCTCTCGGGCTGGCTCTCCCATCTGCCGAGCGAGAGGGGGCCGAGGAGACCAGGGGCCCCGCAGAGGGAGGTGATGGGTCGGCTCTCCCCTCTGTAGGGACAGAAGGGGTCGATGCCGGTGTGGCCGGCGCTGGGACTGAGGGTTCGGTCGGTGCGGATGGGGGTGCGCCCACGGGGGCGTCGCAACCCCAAGTGCCGGCAGCTTCTGGTGCGGTGGATCCCGCGGCATCGGTCGAGGGTGGGGGTTCGCCCGGGGAGGCGTTGCAACCCCAACCGACCGTGGCGCGAGGGGCGGTTGGTTCCACCGCCACAACAGGGCCTTCTGGCGGGGTGCCCAGGGTGGAGCAGTACCCTTTGCCGGAACCTCTGGTCTGGCTCGGTGTCTCGGGTGACCTGTACCAGCTCTGCCGGTCGATCGCCGATAGGACGAGGGGGGGAGAAAAGCGCAGCACTCCTGCCGGGGTCCTTGACATCATGATGGAGGGCGGCCTGGTCATAGCTCGGACAGCGGCCGTGATGGCAGAGGCGCATGCCCGGACGGAGGCGGAGCGGTCGAAGCTCGCCTGGACCCTTGGTGGATGCGAGGGGAAACTGGCCCGGCTCGAGGGGGAGCACGAGGGGCTCCGGCGGGAGTTCCTCGCATTCAGGGAGTTGGCGCGGTCGAGCCGACGGGAAGCCGAGGTGCTGGCCGAGCAGCTGACAAGGGCCCAAGAATCGCTCGAGAGGAAGAGCAAACGTCTTGAAGACGAGCGTCAACGTCACATCGAGCTGGATAGCCTCTGGGAGCTTGAGCGCGGCGAGCTGCAGGATCGGGCGGAGGACGCGGAGCGCCTTCGCGCTGAGGCTGAGGCGGACCGAGCCCGGGCGGAGGGTCGGATGATCGAAGCCGAGCGGAGGATGACCGAGCTGGAGGAGCGTCTGGCGAGGGCGGAAGAGCGTGCGGCCGAGGCGGAGCGGGCTCGGGACGGGCAGGTCGAGGCGGAGGTGATCGAGCGCTATAAAGGCTCGGAAGCTTACTCGGCCGACCTGATTGCAGCTGCCCTACCCTACTACGAGGTAGCGCTCTGCCGGGGTGCTCGAAAGGGGTTCAGGCAGGGCTATCGACGGGCGATGAACTATGCCAATGAGCACCTTGCCGGGGGTGATTTTCCTTATGGCCAGAGTTATGACTCGGACGAGTCAGATTCCAGCTCCTCATCTTCGGCCGGGGAAGAACCAGAGGAATCGCCTCCAGCGGGGTCACCAGCTCCGGAGGCCTCGGGAGGGCTCACGACCGGGACAGTTCTCGCACAGGCGAGGTCAGTGTCTGGGCCGGCCGTCGCCGAGGGTACCGGGGGTGACACGTCCCCTACTGCTGTTCCCGAGCTTCAAAGTGGGCCCGAGGCCTGATGTAACTTTATTTTGCCCCTTCCCCCTTTTGTCTGTCTTTCCTTTTGTAAGAGGTTTTTATGGGAGGCAATAAATGACTTACTTTATTGGATCGCTATTTTCGCTGTGATTTGGTTGGCGTATCGGGGCAATTGGAAAGTGCCGATATTTTTTGCGCCGTTTTCGCACGTCGATTCGGGAGACTTCTTGCGGGCGTCCTTCCGTATTACCATGCTTTGAAAGTCGAGGTGCTTTGCGAATCTCGCTAGAGTGGGGATCGAGGAATTTGAGGTGATCTTTCAGGGGAGATCCTATAGCGTGTTTTTGAGGGGGGAGTCATTTAAGGCGCGTGGCCTCCCTTGGCCTATAAAAAGGACCGAAGGGTGCTCCTTCCCTCTTAACACTTACGACTCTCGCCGGCGGTCTGCTCTTATTCCCTCGTCTTCGTTCTGCGTTGCGCCGCCGCGATCGGAGCATGGAGGACCCTTCAGAAGGTGACGCTGCAGACGACGGGGAGCGGCCGATTCCAGCTGTTCTGGAAGATCGGTCGGGTCCCACGGTCACCGCGCGTGCATGAGACGGGTCTGACGGTCGCCGCGCGGATCTGGAGAGGGCTTCGACGTGCGGGGGCACGCCGTTTGCCTCCTCTTGGCTCCGGCGAGGCTTCCGGGCGGACGCCGAGATGGAGGGCGGATGGGGGAGTTAGGGATGCCGGCCGCCATTCCCCTCCGTGGGAGGGGAGGAGGCAGCTCCAGTCCCTTCCTCACCCCTGTCCACAGCCTCTTTCTCTCTCTTTTGTTCTTCATTTCTTTCACTCTTCGGGGGCTGCTTGCTTTCTGTTCGCCTCCAAAGAGTTGGTAGTTTGGCAGAGAGGGGACCTTCACGGCGCTCCTTTTTCCAGGTTGTTGCCAACTTGGAAGGTAGCCTTCCTCGCGTGAAAGGTGGCCTTCTCCTTACTGTCCCTCTGTCACCTTTGTCACGGTCCACCCGAGCCAACTGGGTCGACCATCTCTTGTCCGAGCCAGTTTCTACGCGAGGCAGAGTCAGTGGCTGGATGCGAGAAGGTCAAGACCGGGTCGGTCGGGCAATGGCCGTTTACCGCGGTGCTAGATGGATTTTTGCTTTTCACTATGTAACGTATTGGCAGTTGCCTTTCTGATGTACCAACAGTTATCTTGAATGAATGCGAAAGATAAGGGGGTTTTTTCTACCCGATTTGTTGATACAGTATTCAGAAATAAAATCTGCGTAGTGTGGTTGCATTCCATGTCCGGGGAATGGGTTCCCCTTCCATTGTGGCTAACCTGTACGCATCTTTCCCGAGCGTCTCGATCACTCGGTAGGGGCCTTCCCAGTTGGGGGATAGCTTGCCCGCCGCCTCCAATGGTCGAGATGCTTCGGTCTTCCTGAGAACGAAGTCCCCTGGTCGGAATTGTCTGCCTCGGACCTTGGCGTTGTAGTACCGAGTGAGGCGGCGCTGGTATTCTGTAGCTCGGACGTTCGCGATCTCTCGGAGTTCGTCTGCCAGGTCGAGGTTCTCGAGCAGCTTCTGCTCGTTTGCCTCGGGCAAAAAGCTGATCACTCGGAGAGACGGGTTGGCGATTTCTAACGGAACGACGGCTTCGGTGCCATATACCAGTTGAAAAGGGGTCTCACCGGTTGCCGTTCTGGGGGTCGTTCGGTGCGACCATAGTACGCTAGGTAGTTCCTCGAGCCAGCTACCCTTAGCCATGCCGAGTCTGGTTTTTATGCCCTTCAAGATGGTCTTGTTGGCATTTTCAACCAGCCCGTTGGCCTGAGGGTGGGCGACCGAGGTGAAGTGGTTGCGGATATTTAGGTCGGCACATCTGTCTCGGAAGTATCGAGAGTCGAATTGCCGCCCGTTATCGCTCACTATCACTCGGGGGACGCCGAAGCGACAAATGATTGATTTCCATACGAAACCCCAGACGACTGTCTCGGTGATCCTTGCTGTTGCTTCAGCCTCGATCCACTTGGTGAAGTAGTCGATGGCGACGATGATGAACTTCTTCTGGGATTGAGCCGTTGGGAATGGCCCAAGGATGTCGATCCCCCACCGAGCGAAAGGGTAAGGCTCGGTAAGGGTGACAAGTTCCGTGGCCGGCTGGTGGACCAAATGGTCGAGCCGCTGGCAACGGTCGCAATGTTGTACGTAAGCCGTGCAGTCGCGCTGTAGGGTCGGCCACCAGTATCCTTGCCTTAACAGGATTCTGGCCAGCGATCGACCTCCTGAATGTGCTCCGCACAGGCCTCGATGAATCTCTTCAATAGCTTGGCTTGCTTCGTCGGGGCCGAGACACTTCAGAAGTGGCCCGGAGAACGATCTTCGGTAGAGAGCGTTGTCGAGGATGACGAAGCGCCGAGCTTGGTACTTCATCCGGTGGGCTTCTCGAGGGTCGGAGGGTTCCTGGGAGTCTCTTAGCCAGGATAGGTAGGGGGAGCGCCAGTCATCGGGAGTGGCCGAGTCAATGGTGAAAAGCTCCGAGTCTATGCTCGGGCGCTCTAGCTCTTCTAGGAGGACCGATCGTGTACCTTCTGGGTCTAGGGAGGAGGCCAGTCGGGAGAGGGCGTCCGCCCGAGAGTTTTGCTCCCGAGCTATTCGGACTACCTCGAACTCCTCGAACTGCTGGGCCAGGCTCCGGACCAACTGGAGGTATTTGATCATAGGTGCCTCCTGAGCTTCGTACTCGCCACTGACCTGGCTTGCAACCAGCTGGGAGTCGGTGTGGATCCTGACTCGCTCAGCCCCCAACCGTCGGGCCATGCGGGCCCCCGAGATAAGGGCCTCGTACTCGGAAGCATTGTTGGATGCCAAGAAGTTGAACTTTAGGGCGTATTGCAACTCTATTCCTTCGGGGGACCTTAGGAGGATCCCTGCGCCGCTGCCGACCTAGTTGGACGATCCATCGACGAACAGCTCCCAGGTTGGCCCGGTTGCTTTCGGAGGCCTGTCCTCGACCGGAATGGTGCTCTCGGCGATGAAGTCGGCGAGCGCTTGCCCTTTGATAGCTGATCGTGGCCGATACGAGATGTCGTATGCCCCGAGCATGATGGCCCATTTGACAAGTCGCCCCGAGGCTTCGGGGTGGGCCAGAATCTTCTTCAGTGGCTCGCCGGTTAGCACTGTGATGGGATGCCCCTGGAAGTAGGGTCGGAGGCGCCTTGCGGAGGTAACCAACGCTAGCACGAGTTTCTCGGTTGCGGGGTACCTCCGCTCGGCCTCGCTGAGCACCTTGCTGGTGTAGTAGACCGGCCTCTCGACTCCCGAGTCATTTCTGACTAGGACCGAGCTGACCGTTGACGGCGTCGCCGAGAGATAGAGCAACAAGACCTCACCCGGGACAGGCTTGGAAAGCACCGGGGGCGAAGCCAGGAACTCTTTGAGCTCGGCGAACGCTGTCTGGCATTCCCCATCCCATGCGAACGTGGCATATGCTACCTTGGGCCCCCTCATCAGCTTGAAGAAGGGCAAGCATCGTTCGGCCGCACGGGACAAGAAACGACCGAGAGCAGCGACACGCCCCGTTAGACGCTGGACGTCTTTAATACACGCGGGCGGGCGCATGTCCAGGATGGCCTGGACCTTATCGGGGTTGGCTTCGATCCCTCGCTGAGTGACCAGGAAACCCAGGAGCTTCCCGGATCTTACTCCAAAGGCGCACTTGGTGGGGTTGAGCTTCATGCAGTACTTCAAGAGGGTGCCGAAAGTCTCGGCGAGGTCAGTGAAGTGGTCTTGGGCCCTCGGGGTCTTGACGAGCATGTCGTCGATGTAGGCCTCGATGTTCCGACCTAACTGTCCCTCGAACATATTGTTGACCAGTCGCTGGTATGTGGCTCCAGCATTCTTCAATCTGAAGGGCATCCGGGTGTAGCAGTACACGCCGTAGTCGGTGATGAAGGCGGTCTTCTCGACATCTTCAGGGTTCATTCGGATCTGATGATAACCCGAATAGGCATCCAGGAAACTGAGTATCTCGTTGCCCGAGGTTGAGTCAACCAGTTGGTCGATGCTCGGTAGCGGATAGCAGTCCTTGGGGGTGGTCTTGTTCAGATCGGTGAAGTCTACGCACATTCGCCACTTGCCGGTGGTCTTCGGCACCAGGACGACGTTGGCTAGCCACGTTGGGTACAGGACCGGTCTAAAAAGACCAGTCTCTTGTCCCTTGGTGACCTGCGCCTTGATGATCGCCTGTTTCTCGGGTGCATGCTTCCTCCTCCGCTGCTGTACGGGTCTCACGGTGGCGTCGAGGTTAAGCTTGTGCATCACAGTTTCCTCTGGTATACCAGGGAGTTGATCATCGGACCAAGCGAAGACCTGGACGTACCCAGAAAGAAACTCCTTGTATTGCTGCTGTTCCTTCGGTGGCAGGTCGGCACCGATCCTTACTCCAAGGGCCGGGTCGTCGTTCAGGAATACCGTTAATAATTCGCCACCAGGCTCGGTGGTCACAGCTTTTCCTTCGACTCCCCTGGGGCCCTTATCCTTCCCGTCCGACCTTGAGGCTTCCACCGAGATATTGTAGCACCTTCTAGCCGTGGCCTGGTTACCTCGGACTTCCCCCAACCCGTTTTTGGTGGGAAACTTCATTTTTTGGTGATAGGTAGATGGTACGGCCTTTATTCGGCTGAGAAATTTTCGGCCGAAAATGGCGTTGTACGCTATCATACCTTTAATCACTATGAAGTCCACTATGACCGTAACGGTTTTGGGTGGGGTGCCGATAGTGATCGACAGGCTTAGGGCTCCCTCGGGGTAGGTGGCCAAGCCATTAAACCCGCTAAGGGGTGTTCGGATCGGGCGGAGCTTGGATGGGTCTTCCCCCATCTTGAGAAAACAGTCATAAGATAATACATCGGGGGCGCTCCCATTATCAACCACAATCCTGTCTACATTACAGTGATTTATCGTGGCCGAGATAACGAGGGCATCGTCATGCGGGGTGCTCAGCCCTTCCAGGTCTTGGTCGGAGAAGACTATGACCTGGGGCTCCATCGGCGGACCTCTGGGAGGCTCTAAGGCTTGGCTGGCCCGCTCGGCATGACGTTTCCTTCCTCGGCTGGTGTCGTCGCCCGATGCCGCCCCTCCGGAGATGACGTTGATGTGGACCCCTCGGGGAGCGTTGTCGATCTCCTCTGCGGCGTCTCGGTCTTCTTTGTGCCCGGTCGTGAACCGGGCTAGATGCCCCAGACGGATGAGGCGCTCGATCTCGTCCTGGAGCTGATGGCAATCTCCGGTGTGGTGCCCGTGGTCGCCGTGGAACAGGCAATGCCTGTCCCGCTTGCAGTTCTTCGACCTCATTGGTTCGGGCTGGCGGAGAAGTCCCGAGTCTTTGATGTCTTCATAGATCTCGTAGACTGGTGCGGTCAAGGGGGTATACCGCTCGTACTTTCTCTTGCGCTCTCCTTCTCGATCGCGCTTCTTACTCGAGCCGGGGTTTGGCTTGGAGGTCCGCTTCTTGTCCCCCTCCCGACCCGAGCCGGTTGCGTCTCGGCAGGCGCTGAGTACTTCTTCGCACTCGGCGTGGCGCAGTGCCAGAGTCACTAGCTCGGCAAGGGTCGAGGGAGGGTGGAGGACAAGCTCGCGGCGGAGATTCTCGTCCCGGGTGCCCCCAGTCAGTGCGGTTGTGGCTGAGGCCACATCCAGGCGGGGGATCCTAAGGGCTTCTGATTTAAATCGGTGGACGTAAGTCCGGAGCCTCTCCCCTTGCGCCTGTTTGAGAGCCAGGAGCCCCGCTACTGACCTTGGGGGGGCGCTACCGGCGAAGCTCTCCTTGAAAATTCGCCCGAATTGCCTGAAGTCTCGAATGGACCCCGGGGCGAGGGCCTGGAACCATGCCTGAGCGCCTTGGACCAGGGTGGCCGCGAAGGCTCGGCATTTGATGGGATCCGGCGTTCCAAGCAGGGTCACCAGGGCGTCGAAGCTATCGTAGTGGTCGGGTGGGTCGCCCTGGTCGTCGTAGAGCTTGAAGGTTGGGATGGAGGCTCTATGAGAGACCTCTGCCTTCAAGATGTACTCGGAGAAAGGGGATTTCTCCTCGTCCTCCGGGAAAGAGGTCTTCTGCAGGGCGCGGAGGGCGCGCTCTTGCTCTGCGAACCATCTTTCAAAATCTCGCAGCCGGAGAGACAGTTCCGGCTGTGGCCGCGCCGTGGGGCTGGGGGGGTGTTGACACCCGGAAAATGAACAAGGGTGAAAGCATAATTGAAAAGAAGATCTGACCAACAGTGAAAGACTAATGATGAAGCTTATCAACCTTTCACCCGGCTAAAGCCCTTGTCGGCCAAAGCTGATGCCCGGTGCCAATGTCACTCAGACGGCAGCACTGATAAGGCAGCAATCACTCGACTAATGAGATCTTCCAGCCCCTTAAGAAGAGCTGTACTACTGCTTCGTCCAAGAAGTCACAGACGATATGTCAGGATAAGTCAGATGTCGGCTTACTGACGGAAGTAATATGAGATAAAGATGAAGCCAGCACTGGCAGATGAAGATGATAAAGGCTCCTGAGAAGACAGAGCAGAAGAAGAATCGTCTCCACAGATTATGCACCCGGCTGAGGTCTTCCCAGACTAAGCCTGATGTCCGAGCTCGTCGCCATTCGAGTGACGATATTGATAAGATGAAATCCCTATCTACGGACTGATAAAACCCTATCTACGGACTGATAAAACCCTGTCTACGGACTGATAAAACCCTGTCTACGGACTGATGAAATCCCTGTCTACGGACTGATAAAACCCTGTCTACGGACTGATGAAATCCCTGTCTACGGACTGATAAAACCCTGTCTGCGGACTGATGAAATCCCTATCTATGGACTGATAAGAACCCTGTCTGGGGACTGATGGAGATTGCAATCGCGATTTCAATACAAGATATTTCATAGATGATAGACCCTTTGGGATGATGATACACTTAAAGAAACCCCAAGTGGGCCTATATGAAGGTGGCGCCGAAAGCCCATGTCGAAGCCCAGATACTGGCGTCGAGAGGTCAAATTTGAGCGCGCCGGGAAGCCTACCTCAAGCGCGCCGTGAAGGTGCCTGCCGAGAAGGAAGAGGAAAGGGGTTATAAAACCCCCTCCCTTCGAAGAAAGAGAGGGGGACGACAGAAAAGGGAGAGACCAAAAAGGGAAGAAAAAAAAAGGCCAGATAGAAAAAGGGGATCGAGAGAAAAAGATAGAGCAATAGAAAGATAGAGAGGGAGTCCCGTTCGGAGAGCAAGAGCCACCCCCCCTTTCAACCAACAGAGAAGAGAAGAAGAAGGAAAGCTCCAGGTGGGCACTGGGGAGGGAGAGGAGTCAATGCTCCACCCTCCCCTCCTCCGTGTTTTTTTCTTTTATCTGATGTAATATAGCGAGTCCTCTCTCGATTTATCAACTGTAGCCGGAGAGTGCCGGCCTTGATTTTTAGCTTTCTGCCTTGCATTTTTCTTTCATGATCAGTGTAAGATTTTCTTCATGCAATGCAATGGAACATCGAGATGGCCCGTCTGGGCATTGATGGATTAAGGCATCTGATCTCTGTCTGTCTCTCTATGTATATGGCCTTTGTCTGAAAGAAATACAGATTAGACTCTTTGGGTTTCGGAGCCGATCGTATGGGTTTGTTCTTCGAAGAGGGACGAGGATAGGACTCCTACCCCCATCCAATGGGTTATTGAGTTTTGTTCTCTTCTTCCCCCCTCCGATCTCAATGGCTGTTTCCCTATATATATAACCTGAGTTTTCTGACGAGCCCTCTTACGCGGTTCAGGAACCAGAGATATCAGTCTCTTGGTTTCCTGGGCTGTCCAGCTCTCATAAACGATGATCCGATCTCCGGTCCTCCATTCTGAATATTGAATGCTTAGGGCCTGAAGTTTATACGTTGAGAGTCCCTCCTTCTCCTTTTGTTTTAATGTCACTGGGCTCGTCTGGAGGGGTCGGAGGATAGTCATCTCTTGACTCCCCCAAATGGCCTGCAACAGACAGTCAAAACCCTCCACAAGATCAGGTGATGGTCTGATTTCTTTCATTGATTCCACCGTTCAAATCCCTTGGCATTCTTCTAATAGATACCTCCATGAAATTCCCCTTTTGCGCTTCTGGCCCGGCATCAATTCGAGCTTGAAATCCCAGAAAACACCCAAACAGAGCATCGTTTCAGAGCTCTGAAACCCTGAAATCCTTCTGCATTTCATCTTCTCGGCATGTGAGTTTCTTCGCCGAGAACCATAAGGCAGGGAGGCCTTCCCCTTCTTTTAGCTAAATGACAACCAGTCTGTTACAGCGCTTTCCACGTGAGGCTATATGTGCAAGGCTCCCGACGTGTAGATTCCCGGTGTGGCCAGGAGCGTGCCGGGAAGCCCTCTGCCGAGAGCCCCTCTGCCTATAGCCATTCACCCCCCCTTTTTGCCAAACCTGATATTGCCCCTCTCGGCGCCCCCCCTTTCCGGCGCGCCCAGGAGCCCGCCGAGAAGCTCCAGGCCGAGAGGCCTCCCTCCCTCTTTTGGCCGGATAGAACCCTGGCCGAGAGCCCCCCTTGGCCAACCAAATGCTCAGGCCGAGACCCCCCCCCCCTTGGCCAGCCCAAGGACCAGGCCGAGAGCCCCTCTCCATCCACCAAATGTCTGGGCCGAGAACCCCCTTTGGCCAACCCAAGGACCAGGCCGAGAGCCCCCCTTTTGTCCACTAAATGTCCAGGCCGAGAAGCCCCCTTGGCCAGCCCAATGTCCAGGCCGAGAGCCCCCCTTTGTCCAAGCCAAAGACCACGCCGAGATCCCTCCTTCAGTCAAATGAAACCCACTCCGAGGCCCATCTCTGCACCGTTCTTCTTCAAACTTCTTAATCTCCCCTACATCCGTTTAAGGGGATACTCACAGACCATCACTTGTGTCTTGATGATATACAATAATGGGGAAGACCTCCCCTACAGCTCTCGTCCCGAATCCGGATGTCACCGCTGCCTTATGAGCCCAAAGAACCATGTCATTACATGCGTTCTGACGGGTTCCAAGGGAATATTGATCAATGATATGAAGGCAAGAGATGTCCCTGGGCCTGGTGCCCATCTTTGTTCGGTCGTTGTCCCGGCTCTCCGTGGATGATGACCTATCCTTCCTTGGCATAATCCAGGTTGAGGGAACATGCTGCCGAAATTTACATATCCCCACCAATCGAGTGTGGTATTCTCCTCTAACCCCGCTGGCCCACGGAGTTATGCCCTTGCGTGATCTCCGATGGCCCTCCGAAGGGGGGATATTAATAAGACATCGCACTCGTACCGGGTGTGTTACATCAGGCCGGTCCCTATCTGGATTCCGGATTATGTCTATATATACCCGATCTTTTGCGGAGCCTACCCTGCCGCTGCATGGGTGGTTTCCTATTCCCCACTTGGCATCATCCAAGATGGTGGGAATATGCCGGCGGGTTTCTCCCGTAATTAATAAACCCCTGCTCTGTTCAAATATGTTTAACTCCTTGCAAGCAGATGAACTTTGTCTCCTTTGAGCATACGGCTTTACCGCTGTCTTCATCCTACCTCTAGCGTTTAATCAAGGGTTGTCTTCCTTAGGGAGGACGTAATTAACGTCATAGCGTTCAGGGTATGACGGACTTCTAGTCCAGACACGATCACTCACAATCGACTGACCAAGTCAGATCGAGCGCACAATAAAATCGTCACCACGGTGACTGGCACGCCAATAAATCCATAATCAATCAATAAATAAATAAAATAAAAAAAATATAATAAACCAGATAGAATAAAATGTGTTCGAACAAGTCTGGCACGCCCGATGGGACTTAGTCTCCCTTCATCTTTACACTAAGGTAGGAGGCCCAGCGGGCCCCCCTCAAATTTCTGATTCCGTGTGTTTCCTTGTTTCCAGGAAACTACGATGACAACACAAATCGCGTCTGTATGCTTCGACAAGCAACCGGTGGACATGCACGTCCAGGAGGGGTACCTGGCGGTACCACTGGCGTTCGGTTCGTTTCCCCCAGCTGTCGGGCTGCCCAACTGCTTGGGCGTTGTCTACACCGACCTTCTACAGGTCGATAACGAGGAGCAAGGCGCTGCTGCAAATGCCCCAGTGGAGGCCGCTGATCGCAAGGATGGCTTACCGAAGAAAACGGCCCCCACGGCCGTCGCCTGCTACGTTCATCATGTCCAGAAAAGGGACATGGTCCCCACTGCTGCCCAGAAGGGGAAGAAAACCAACCGGAGGAGCCGGTCTACTGCTGTTGATCGTCGCCTTTCCAATTCCGGAAAGACAATAATGATGGGTGCTATTAGGGCGAACCTCGACGGTCGCCCCAGGGGAGTCCGGCCGGACAGAATCGTCCCGACCATCCCAACTGACAACAAGTTCCAGGTTTTGGCCTCTAGGAGGGCCAACTGGGAAGATGCTGAAAGGAAGCCGCTGGCGCCCAAGCCAGCAAAATACAAACAGGTCTAGCGACCGAAGAAGATCCAAAGCTGGGCCCCAGCTGAAGACAGAGAGAACCTCACTGATATCACTGCTGCCCGCCTCAGAGTAGGGGGCAGAAGGGAAATGAAGAGAGATGAAAGCAATGCTGCTGCCAACCGCTGCCAAGTTGGCGATATGAGAAGAAGTGAACCAGTCACTATGCTTACTGCAAGAAGATCAGGAGCCTGTGCCAGACAGGCTGATATCTTCAAATATCCCAGGGCCGAACATCTGAATGCTCGGGTGACAAGACTGGCCTGGCAGCAAACGGGCCAGGACAGACTGATGCTTCGACCTGAGCCGCAAAGGCGCAACCCAGAGGAGACTAAGCAAGTAGTCCAAGACTACTTCCACTACCTAGGGAGCTCTACCCTAGGCCAGCAAAGACTGTCCCGTGCCTTGGGCACCAGGGATGATGAAGAAGAAGAAACCTTCCAAGAAATGATGGTCGAAGCCTCTTCCTCCAATTCAAATGACTATGAAGAAGGCCCCAGGGCCAGATATAATGAAGAAGACCTGTACAAGGAAGAAGCCAAAGAAAGAATATCGGTCTTTGACCGACTCAGATATCCTAGCCAAATAAAAAGAAATGTCTACAGGCGGAAAGGAAAGATGCAAATCTTCACCTGCAATATGGCTGGACTGGCCAGGGGGCAAGATATACTACCAACTCAGCCAGATGAATTGCTCAGGCTGGCAACTAGACCTGGTCCTGTCACAAGAAGAGGCCAGGCAGCAAAAGATAAAATGAAAATTTATGATGAAGCCCGCAGGGTTACCACTATGACAGTTAATGTGGTAACAGCGGAAGATGGGGATAACCCCTTTGTTGATGATGCTGAAGGGACTTCTGAAGATATACAAATTCCATCAACCATGGATCCCATGATCCAGATGATGTTCAGAAGATACCAACAGGAGATCAATGCTCTCCGAAGACAGCTCAATGAGAGACAGGAAGCTACATCAGTCTCGAAGCAAGCTGAACCTGCGGGGCAGACATCCAGCTCCACAGAAACAACTATCCTGGCTAATCCTCTCTTAGCTGATAAGGGCAAAGCACCAAGTCAATCTGTTCCACAGCAAACAGTAGCTCAGCCCTCTGTGTCTCAAACACAGCCTACCGCGCCCATCTTGCGCGCCACTGTGATGACAACTCCTCACAGCCAGCAACAAGCTCACTTCTTCCCAGAAGAGATAGATCCAGCTGTAGCCCACAAGTAGATGATTGAAAGAATTGTGGAAATGAAGCTGTCAGAAAAGACTGGTGGTGATGCGGGTACTTATGATGTGTACAAGGTACCGTATCCTCCCCAGTATGCTGCCAAAAGACTGCCTCCAGGCGTCAGCAAGCCGCCAAAGTTTGAGAAATTCAATGGCCAGGGCTCCCCCAGGGAGCATATAGCCTACTATACTACAATCATGGGCGACCTAGCAGTCGATGAAGCCTATCTGCTCAAGTTCTTTGGCTCGTCCCTCACTGGGTTGGCCTTTGAATGGTATTCAAGCTTGTCAGCAGGATCAGTGGTTGATTGGCCCGATATGCAGAGAACATTCCGCGACAGGTTTCATGTCACGGAAAGGGAAATCACAATAGCAGAACTGTATGCTACCAGGCAGAAACAGGATGAAACTGCACTGGAGTACATCAAAAGATGGAGAAATCTAGCCATGAGATGCAGAAGACCTCCTCATCAGGAGGATGCAGTGCAGATATGCAAGCAGAACCTCAGGAGGGAGGTACTAGAAAAAATGATCGGTGCAGATGTCAAAACATTTGATCGACTGAACAATATAGTGGCGGAGGTCGAGACGTTCTTGTCCAAACGTCCGACCGTCAATGCTCCCGCCATGCCAAAAGGAAAATCCAATGATCGGCGGCCGTCACACTCTGAGGCCAACACCGTCGATTTTAGAACCTTTGAGCAACAAAAAGGGAAGAAAGGGGCAGATGAAGCTCCCCCGATGGCAGATACAACAGAAAGAAGAGACAAAGTCTCTCTGAGGGACAGGATGAGAAGGGCTTACTCTTTTCCCAAGGATAAGACTGCAGCATTATTTAACTGGGCGTATAAGTTCAATAAGGTAACATTGCCTGAACCGAAGAAGCCCGAAGATGCAGAAAAGAAAGATGATCCGATGTTCTGTCCATTTCACCGGGTGTTGGGGCACCCAATTGAGGACTGTTATGTCTTCAAAGATATCATGGAAGGAATGGTCAAGAAGGGTGAACTGCAGCTGGAAGATTACCAGGTGAAGCCTCCTCGGCCACATGAGCTTCCGCCCTGGAGGGTGGCCGCTAATATGATCTCAATCTATCAACAGCTGCCCAAGGAAGCCATTGAAGAATGCACCAGGCACACCTATGAAGCCTGCCTCCTCACCCCATTGAGAGATCAGGAAGGATGGCAGACGGTACCCACAAAAAACAAAAAGAAGACTCCCGCGGTCAAAACCAACGGAGCAGTTATCCGGGGTGTCACCCCAAGGCCTGAGTCGCCTCCAATAAAGCCAATATGGCCTGCAGTTGAGACCGGACCAGTCATCCGGATCCATACTCGCAACCGGAGGAGACAGACTCCCCTCCCTGCACATAAAGAAGAAAGCCCTGCGACCAGGCGTCTGCAGCAATATATTAATGAGCTTGATGAGTATGAGCAGAAAAAGCCGAAACACCTGTTGGTGAAAGACTGTATACTCTGGGAGCAGCTCGAAGAGTTGAAAATTGAAGAGCAGCCGGAGGTAGAACAAAGAAAAGATGAGACTGAGCCCTTATGGGGGCAGGAACTAGCAAAGCCAAATTCCCAGAAAAAGAAGAGACGGCCTAAGGCCAAAAAGGGAAAGAAGGTCACGACAGTACAATGCAATACTCTGTCGGTACTCTTCTCCCTGCCCGGGGAGGATGATGAACAAGAAGCATCAGATGTCCCGCTAGAAGCCAATCATGCTGAGGCCTCTACCTCAGCCCATGCAACACGTTCTGGGAGAAAATGGGGGCGTCCGCCACCAGCTAACCATAATATTATGTTCAGAGGGGAGCAACCCTATCAAATCCCAAAACCAGAGGTGCGCGGTGTCCAGGTTCCTCCCCCTGCCAACTTGTACCAAGGAAAAGATAAAGCAGAAGGAGCCCCTTCATTCCTGGAGTTCCTATCCAGCTTAGAAAACGAGCAACTGGCTCACACTGCTCCAGCTAAAAGCAATAAATGCCAGCAGACAGCAACTGGAAAGCATAAACAGCATGAGGAAAATGAAGAAAATAGCCCTCTAGCGAAGCCAGGGGCAGTCATTACAGAAGAAGCCCTCCGGGAGACCGATGAAGAAAATGAAACTGGGACTGGGCAGCAAAGGCCACAGGCACCACATGAACCTCCAAGACCCCGGTGGGCAGAGGAGATGAGGCTGTCTAATGTTCGGGTTGGCAGTCGAATCATGAAAATGTTGAAGAAGCTCCCCACCAGATTCTCCATCTGGGAGATACTCTCTCTGAGTGAAGAGGCCCGCCAAGCAATTGTGGATGCCCTGCAGTCACCGGCACAATGTGAAGCACTCTTGGCAGAAGTGAATGCTGGACCATCAATCACGTTCACAGAAGATGATATGCTGATCCCAAATGCCAGTCACAACAGACCGTTGTATATGAGGGGCTCCCTGAACTGTCAGTCGCTGAGCAGGATACTGATAGATCCCGGGGCTGCTGTAAATATTCTCCCATATCGCATCTATCAGAAATACTACTTTGATCTGTAGCTTACCAAGGTCAGAGACATGAAGATTGCTGGGTTCAACCAGAAATGTGAAACACCTCTCGGGGTGGCTGATTTCAACCTCACATTGGGCGACCTCACTACCATGGTACGATTCTATGTGATCGACTCCAACACCACGTATAAGGCCCTGTTGGGGAGACCGTGGCTGCATGAATATCAGATAGTGCCATCCACGCTACACCAATGCATAAAATACTGCCATGAAGGAAAGGAAGAAAGGGTGTTTGCAGACCTACATCCCTTTGAAGTGTTCGAATGCCATATGCTCGATGCCTCCTACTACACCGAGGTGTCACAAAAAGATGAAAAGAAAGAGGCTGTGATCAGCCAGAAGAAGCCGGCGACGAAGGCAAAAGCTTGGTCTCCACCGCCACCCAGGGGTTATGTTGAAAAGCATGAAGTAACTCACATCTCTTATGCTGATGATTTTGCTCGGATCACCCCTCCTAGCATCCATCCAGATAGCACTGATCAAGAAATGAAAGAAAGGTGCATACAGGTGAAGGTCCCACGAGGTTTAACCAAACCCGTCGCCAGCCTAGAATACCAAACAGTGCTGCCACTGAAGACTATGGAAATCCCTCGCTTCTGCAAGCCACCTACCTTATTCTACACCGGGGAGGCAGTCGAAGAAGATGATCAAGACTGCATGGTCCCTGAAGAAGCCGCAAACCAGATGGTGCCGATTACAGGCCTGGAGTATACTACCCAGCGGGTTTCGCGGATGTTCTCCAAGATGTAAATGCCATCACTACAATCTGCAGCCCAGAAGAAAGCATTCAGGGAGCTATGGGATCCGCCTCGAGATAATAAGGTACTGAGGAAGATCACACAGCATCCGGGATTGGGTTATACCCTTCAAGAATATTATGAAGCCGAGGTGGATGTCATCTCTACCTTCTACCAGCATGGAGACTCCCCTGGGATAGGATATGATCAATATCCCTTTGAGGATGAAGAGATTATGTATCAAACCATAACAGATAATGAAGCCCAAGATGACCAGCCAGAAGCAGGGATGTCTGATAAAACTGAGAGGGGTCGGTGCTGGAAGGACCCGTCCTGCAAGGAGGATCTATTCCAGGCCGAAGCACAATTTGATACGGAAACCCCGGATGAAGACCAGATGGCCAAAGAACTGGGAGAATGCCTGGAATTTGAGCGCATTCTGGAAGAAGTCCGGGCTCTACAGAAAGATGACCTTTCAGGGGAGCCTGCAACAGAAAGATTCCTAAGAGCGGAAGATTCCACTTTTGAATTCTCTTCGGAACCAGTCTCGTCCTCGGGGCAGACTGAACAGAATCCGATGGTATCGGCCTTATATGATAAGCCGACATCCGCTGATGAGCAGGATGACGATACAGAAGAACATGAAACTGAAGAGAATTATATCCCGGGAGGCTTTATTGATTTGCAAGAAGCCCCACCCGAAGTTGAGGACGGAGGCCAAGCCACCGTCGATGAGCTGATAGAAGTGAATCTGGGGTCAGCAGATGAGCCAAGGCCGACATTCCTCAGTGCACTGCTAGAACCAGCTGCCAGAGAACAGTACATACAGTTTATGAAAGAGTTCCGAGACTGCTTTGCATGGACATATGATGAAATGCCAGGACTGAGCTCTGATGTGGCACAACACCGCTTGGCAATAGACCTAGAGGCTAGCCCTGTAAAGCAGCCTTCCAGGAGAATGCGTCCTGAACTGATAAATCAGATCAACAAAGAAGTCGACAAGCTGATTGATGTAGGCTTTGTTGAAGAAAACCAGTATACTACATGGCTGGCCAATATAGTGCCCGTGAAGAAGAAAAATGGGCAGATCAGAATATGTGTAGATTTCAGGGACCTGAATAAGGCTTGTCCAAAAGATGATTTCCCAGTGCCAATTACTGAAGTAATGATCGATGCAACCACTGGCCATGAAGCCCTGTCATTCATGGATGGGTCATCCGGATATAACCAGATCTGGATTGCTGAAGAAGACAGAGTGCACACTGCATTCCGCACCCCGAAGGGGATATTCCACTATAAAAGGATGCCGTTCGGCCTCAAGAATGCCGGCGCTACCTATCAAAGAGCTATGACAAAGATCTTTGATGATTTGCTCTCCAAAAAGGTAGAGTGCTATATTGATGACCTGGTGGTGAAAACCAGCAGAAAAGAAGACCATTTGCAGGATTTGAGAGTAGTGTTCCAGAGGCTGCGCAAATATGAGCTCAAAATGAACCCTATGAAATGTGCCTTCGGCGTGTCCAGTGGAAAATTCCTTGGGTTCATTGTCCGCCATAGGGGCATTGAGATTGACCCATCCAAGATTAAAGCTATCCAGGAGCTCCCTCCACCAAGGAATCTTCACGAGCTGAGATCTCTACAAGGGCGTTTGGCCTACATCCGACGATTCATATCAAATCTGTCGGGGAGATGCCACCCTTTTCACAAGCTCATGATGAAAGATGTGCCGTTCCTCTGGGACGATGGCTGTCAGGAGGCCTTTGAGAAGCTGAAAGAATATCTCAAGACCCCTCCAGTGCTGGGGGCACCTATTAAGGGCAAACCCCTGATACTGTACATTACAGCCACACACTGTTCCCTGGGGGCAATGCTAGCACAGATAAATGAAGAGGGCAAAGAGCAGGCTCTATACTACCTGAGTAGGAGGCTGATCAGAACTGAAGAAAGTTACACCTATATAGAGAAGACATGCTTGGCACTAGTCTTTGCCGTTAAAAAGCTCCGGCACTATATGCTGTCACATGAAGTCAGATTGATATCTGCAGCAGATCCACTCAAATACATACTGACTCAACCAGTACTGAAAGGCCGGTTGGGCAAATGGGCAGTAATTCTGATGGAATTCGATATCACATATATACCCCAGAGGGCAATAAAAGGACAGGCTGTGGCCGATTTCTTCGCAGAACATCATGTGCCAGAGAATGATTTGTTGGCGACTGAGTTACCCGATGATGAGACACTAGAAGCCTGCCAGGCTCAGTCAACTATGTGGCAGCTGTTCTTTGACGGAGCATCTAGAACAGAGACGGACTCCGATGGAAAGATCAGAATACGAGCCGGAGCCGGTATTGTGCTGAAATCGCCAGATGGGGAGGTTGTGCATACTTCCTGTTCTATAAACAAGCCCTGCACTAATAATGAAGCCGAGTATGAAGCTCTGATAATCGGACTGCATATAAGCCTCAACATGGGTATCCAGATGCTTCAGGTATTCGGGGATTCGATGTTGATAATAAAACAAATCCAAGGGGAGTTCGAAGTGCGGAAGCCGGAGTTGAACCCCTACCACCAAAAAGCTGTGCGCCTCATGGCAAAATTCTATCATATTGAGCTCAAGCATGTGGGCCGTGCACATAATGCCCAGGCTGATGCATTGGCAAAGCTAGCCAGCTCAATAGCAGTCCCACCAGATGAGACACTGAACATTGTTGTTATAAATCGGCGGCAAGTCCCCAGCATGCTAGAAGGCTGCCCCGAAGAAAATGAAGTCGCCACGATCAGTACAGAACATGCATCTGATTGGAGACAACACCTGCTACAATGGTTTTTACACCAACAGCTGCCGCAGAAAAGAGAAGAAAAGATGAAACTCTTGCGAATCAAAGATTCTTATGAATTCAGGAATGGGACTCTGTTCCGAATAATGGCAGATGCACGCAAGAAGATTCTGCTCCGCTGCCTGTCCACCGAGGAAGCTTGGCAAGCGATGAAAGAAGTACATGCTGGGACAGCAGGTGCCCACCAGGCTGGCCCCAAGATGAAGATAGAAATCAAGAAGCTGGGTTACTATTGGCCCACTATGTTTGAAGACTGCTGCACATTTGCAAAGTCATGCCAGAAGTGTCAGGAGCATGCTGTTGTGCCTAGAAGGCCACCTACGATTCTGCACCCTACAGTCCCTAGCTGGCCGTTTGCACAATGGGGAACTAATGTAGTCGGTCCACTACCGACTTCCTCGGCCGGGCATAAGTATATATTGGCCATAACAGATTACTTCTCTCGATGGGCAGAGGCTATAGCACTAAGAGAAGTTACTGGTGAGTTGGTCGCTAGATTCATCAAGCAAAACATCGTCTTCCGGTTTGGGATCCCCAGCCGAATAATATCTGACAATGGGAGTCATTTCAGAAATCAGAAAGTCTATCGGCTTGCCGAGAAATATAAGATCGAATGGAGGACTTCCACTCCTTACAATCCACAGGCAAATGGATTGGCAGAAGCTTTCAATAAGACTTTGTGCACCCTGCTGGCCAAAGTCGTCAGTGCCAACAAGAAGGATTGGGAAGAATAGATGTATGAAGCTCTGTGGGCGTATCGCACCATCTTCAAAACACCTACAGGGTGCTCACCATACTCCTTGGTATACGGCTCAGAGGCAGTAGTCCCACTAGAGCTGGAAGTCCCGTCACTCAGAGTGGCAGTCCAATACGACCTAGCCCATGGCGAACAAACCAATGCAGAAAGAAGATTAGAAGAATTGGCTGAATTGGAAGGGAAGCGCCTCCAAGCTCAGAAGAATATCCAGATGTATCAGGCCCGCATGGCCACCGCATTCAACAAACTCGTAAAAGGGCGAGAATTCAAGAAAGGTGACCTTGTCATGGTCAAGAAAAAAGAAGTCATGGCGTCCAACCCGAAGGGAAAGCTAAATCCCAATTGGGAAGGTCCATATGTGATACAAAGGGTCTACGAAGGAGGGGCCTACATAGTTGTTAATCATCGAGGAGAGATCCAATTCTCACCACTCAACGGTAAACACCTGAAGCTGTATCATGCTGCACAGCTGATATTCCCTGAATAATCGGGCAAGAGATACCTTTTTCTTGGCCTAGCGGCACTCCGCCCTAGCCGAACTACCCTTCCTTGGTCTAGTGGCACTCCGCCCTAGCCGAGATATCCCTTCCTTGGTCTAGCGGCACCCCGCCCTAGTCAAGGTACCTCTTTCTTGGTTTAGTGGCACTCCGCCCTAGCCGAGCTACCCTTTCTTGGTCTAGTGGCATTCCGCCCTAGCCGAGATATCCTTTCCTTGGTCTAGCGGCACCCCGCCCTAGCCGAGATATCCTTTCCTTGGTATAGTGACACTCCGTCCTAACCAGGCTACCGCTTATCGTGATCTTGTGTCGTCACGGTCTGACACCCTCTAAACAGGAAGGGGGGGATAAAAAATAATAAATAAATAAAAATGGGGTTAAAAATAGAGATACCCCGCCAATCTTGTTCAGACATTCTGAACAAGGGCAAAAATGGCCAAAACCCAGCTGTGGTGAAAACCCGAAAGGGCACTGCAGGCAAAATCGGGTACCCCGCCGTGCGAAAACCCGAAAGGGCGCACGGGCAAAAGCAAGAGGGGGCTGGCTCTGGTGAAAATCCGAAAGGGCGCTTGGGTCGGTAATGTGGTAACCACGAAGAAACCCGCATATCTCTTTACGTCCCGCCGTGATAAAACCCATCCAGTTTGGGCCTTACGTCTATCCTGGTGAAATTTATATAAAAATCCTTGCATTGGTATAAACCCAATACCGATGATGAAACCCGTTGCTGATTGATTGGCGCATCGCCCGATCAGCGATGAAATCCATCCAGTTTAGACCTTACGTCTATCCTGATGAAACCTATAAAAATCCTTGCATTGGTATAAACCCAATACCGATGATGAAACCCGTTACTGATTGATTGGCACATTGCCCGATCAGCGATGAAATCCATCCAGTTTAGACCTTACGTCTATCCTGATGAAACCTATAAAAATCCTTGCATTGGTATAAACCCAATACCGATGATGAAACCCGTTGCTGATTGATTGGCGCATTGCCCGATCAGCGATGAAATCCATCCAGTTTAGACCTTACGTCTATCCTGATGAAACCTATAAAAATCCTTGCATTGGTATAAACCCAATACCGATGATGAAACCCGTTGCTGATTGATTGGCGCATTGCCCGATCAGCGATGAAATCCATCCAGTTTAGACCTTACGTCTATCCTGATGAAACCTATAAAAATCCTTGCATTGGTATAAACCCAATACCGATGATGAAACCCGTTGCTGATTGATTGGCGCATTGCCCGATCAGCGATGAAATCTGTCCAGTTTAGACCTTACGCCTATCCTGATGAAACCTATAAAAAAATCCTTGCATTGGTATAAACCCAATACCGATGATGAAACCCGTTGCCGATCGATTGGCGCACTGCCCGATCAGCGATGAAACCTGTCCAGTTTAGACCTTACGTCTACCCTGATGAAACCTATGAAAATCCTTGCATTGGTATAAACCCAGTACCAACGATGAAACCCGTTGCTGATTGATTGGCGCTTTGCCCAATCAGCGATGAAACCCGTCCAGTTTAGACCTTACGTCTATCCTGATGAGACCTATGAAACCCTTGCATTGATGTTAGCACCCACATCAATGATGATATATGCGCAGGCTGCGCCTATCAGTTATAGAATCAAAGTTTCAATAAAAAAAAGAGAGAAAAGAGAAGAAAAGAAGAGACAAAATGGGGTTAAAAATAGAGATACCCCGCCAGTCTTGTTCAGGCATTCTGAACAAGGGCAAAAATGGCTCGAACCCAGCTGTGGTGAAAACCCGAAAGGGCACTGCAGGTAAAATCGGGTACCCCGCCACGTGAAAATCTGAAAGGACGCGTGGGCAAAAGCAAGAGGGGGCTGGCTCTGGTGAAAACCCGAAAGGGCACTTGGGTCAGTAATATGGTAATTAAAAAAGTTCCGTGCCAACCGACACGGTGCCTTCATCTGCCTTCATTGGTAAAACCTTCCGTCGGTCATATGGCTCCATGCCCCACCGATGATAAAGCCTTTCTGGGACAGACCTTACGTTTGCCCTGATAAAATCCACATACCCCCATTCGCATGTCCCACCAACAATGAAACCCATCACTGTTCTGATGAAACCCATACATTCTTGGCAAAGTCCCACCTGCGATAAACCCTACTCAGTTTAGACCTTTCGTCTATTCTGAGGAAACTTATAAATCCTTTTCGCATCGATATAAATCCAATATCGATGATGAAATCAACTGTTCATCGATTGGCACCTCGCCGGATCAATGGTGAAACCCTACTCTGTTTATACCTTTCGTCTATTCTGAGGAAACTTATGAACTGCTTTTGCATCGATATAAATCCAATATCGATGATGAAATCAACTGTTGATCGATTGGCACCTCGCCCGATCAATGATGAAACCCTACTCAGTTTAGACCTTTCGTCTATTCTGAGGAAACTTATAAATCCTTTTCGCATCGATATAAACCCAATATCGATGATGAAATCAACTGTTGATCGATTGGCACCTCGCCCGATCAATGGTGAAACCCTACTCAGTTTAGACCTTTCGTCTATTCTGAGGAAGCTTATGAACTCTTCTTGCATCGATATAAATCCAATATCGATGATGAAACCAACTGTTGATCGATTGGCACCTCGCCCGATCAATGATGAAACCCTACTCAGTTTAGACCTTTCGTCTATTCTGAGGAAACTTATAAATCCTTTTCGCATCGATATAAATCCAATATCGATGATGAAATCAACTGTTGATCGATTGGCACCTCGCCCGATCAATGATGAAACCCTACTCAGTTTAGACCTTTCGTCTATTCTAAGGAAACTTATAAATCCTTTTCGCATCAATATAAACCCAATATCGATGATGAAATCAACTGTTGATCGATTGGCACCTCGCCCGATCAATGGTGAAACCCTACTCAGTTTAGACATTTCGTCTATTCTGAGGAAGCTTATGAACTCTTCTTGCATCGATATAAATCCAATATCGATGATGAAACCAACTGTTGATCGATTGGCACCTCGCCCGATCAATGATGAAACCCTACTCAGTTTAGACCTTTCGTCTATTCTGAGGAAACTTATAGATCCTTCTTGCATCGATATAAATCCAATATCGATGATGAAATCAACTGTTGATCGATTGGCACCTCGCCCGATCAATGATGAAACCCTACTCAGTTTAGACCTTTCGTCTATTCTGAGGAAATTTATGAACTCTTCTTGCATCGATATAAACCCAATATCGATGATGAAACCAGCTGTTGATCGACTGGCATTTTCGCCCGATCAATGATAAAACCCTATTCAGTTCAGACCCTACGTCTGTCTTGATGAAAACCACATATCCTGTAATCGTCCCACCTGCTATAACCTCTACCCAGTCTAGACTTTCCATCTATTCTGATAAGGCCCTTTCTTTCACATTCCTGCAGATTGTCTCCCTCACAGCACATATTGCCAAGAGGAACATTTGCCACTACCAACAGAATCCGGTTTAAGCACCTCGTCGGATGCCGTCACGCGGTGGAGCGAGTTCCCCATCCTTTCTCTGAAGGGGTGGACGCTCTCCTGCCAGATACGAGTCATTCGCATGAGGGGTTGCTAAAACCACTACCCCACTTCCCTGAAATGATAAAACCACATGGAAAAGAAGGCGGGTACACATAAAGCAAAATTTTCTTTTCATTAAGAAGTGAGTACATAAAGGGCCCCGAGGGGACATTGTATCACAAAAGAGCACCAAAAAAAAAGAGAGAAGAAAAAAAGAAAAAGAAAATGATTCATGGCTGTCGGAAGATATCCTCGAATGCCAGAAGACCCACAGAAGGGGCGGCTCCTAGTTCATGAAGCCGAGCCTCCTCTTCCTGCAGTCGAACAGACTGGTCTCGAAAAGATGCCACCTGCCCCTCTAATAAAGCTGCTTCTTCCTCGAGCTGCGGTCGAGAAGTTGTTAGCTGCGGCAGCTCAGCTCGGAGATCAGACAGTTCAGCTTCCAGGATAGTTATCCGGTCGCGCACGAAATGCTCCCGCTCCGCCAAAGACTGCATTTGACGCTGTCGCTCCTGAAGGATAGAGTTCATCTTTGCCAGCTCGGACTTGCACTCCATTCTTTGCAACTTCAAGGCTGCCAATCTGTCCGACATGATGTGTGTCAAGAAATCCTGGCGATGAACAAACTTTAACAACAAAAGAACCCGCTGGGCCCATATTTCTGTGGGACATCCCATCGCCTGTAAGCCGGCGGTGAAGCGCCCGGCAATCTCCTTCAACTGTGAATAAGTTAGTCCAGGTTGGGACTCCACCAGTTGACGCAGCATGCCCAGATGTTGCCAGACAAAACTTTCAGGGGAAGTGAAGCCAGGCGAAGGAAGAGGAGTTACTTCAAAAGTTACTTCACTATCTATATCCGCCCACAGGGTGATATCCGGCTGCAAAGAAGAAGACGGCAGGTCTGCCGAAGCCACCAACTGAGCTCTGCCCGTAACCTCTGACGTGGCCGAGAGATCTTCCACCTCCATCTCCTCGGAGGCGGCCGTCGGAACACTCCCGGATGCAACTTCAGGCATCTCCTCCTCAGATTCTGAAAATACGGAAGCAGATTCCGTGGCCGTTATAGGCGATACTCCCAGTTCTGCAACAGATACCTCTCCTTCTTCCATTTCGGTGCCTAGCCCCTGCAATGTCAAGTCTGCGGGGACCACGATTTGAAGAGGCAAAGGCTCGCTCTCCATGACTGATACTGTGGGAACTGTTGATTCTGGAGCGATGGTCATCACTGCAGCTGGTATAAAGGCAGAACCCCTGGCTGGGTCCATTTTGGCTCTAAAATCCAAAGCCTTGATGAGAGCCGGACCTTCCCCTGCATTCCGCAGGTCCAATGATGCTAAGTCTGTGGAGGACTGCACCCTCACCGGCACAGGGCGAATTATCTCAAGAACGGCTGCCGAAGCAGGAACAATAGCCAAGGTGCCAGATAAAGTGGCTTCAACAGCTGCACTCGTAGCCGGGAGGGCAACAGGGGATTCCTGTGAACGAATCAATGCAGCGTCAAGCAGCAGATAAAGATGGAGAAAATGAAACCATAAAGGGAAAAAGACTCACTTTTAAAGTGATGCCAATATCCTCAAAAGGTTGCAGGGAAGAAGAAAGCTCCGCTGATGCGACCACAAAAGGGGGAGTTATATCTGCCTCGGTATCCAGAGCGGCGAACTCTTCCGGTAATTCTTCTCTAGAAAATGGCACCGGTAGCTTGGGGGGTGTAAATGATAAGACAATGGCGGTACACACGGATGGGGCCCCTGGTCTGGAGGCATCCTCCGTGTCGCTCCCGCTGAAATCTGTTTCTTCTCCACCTGCCTCAGAAGCGGCCGCAGAGCTACCGGAGGAGATTTCTACTCTGTCCATGGGCGGGGCCGTCAATTCTAACATCTGCTTGGAGGAAGACCGGGTAACTATGCGCCTTCCGGGAGCGGGGCCCCATTTCGCCTGGGTCTTATAACCCTCCCGCGGCTGAGTAATATCGCCAGCTGCTCCTGTAATCTCAGTCTCCTCCCCGGCCATCACTATAAAGAAAAGCCTGTGAGAGGGACGATGAAAGATAGTTGAAATGAACATAAAAAGATGAAAAGGCATGCTTACCCTCCGCCTCACTAGCCGGCGTAGGAGAAGGCAATCTGGTCTCCACCACAGAAGGTGCCATGACTGTCTCTTCAGCTGTGCAAAAAGGAGTGGTCAGATTTAAACACTCCTTTGAAATCCAGCAAGAGAGAATGAAGAATGCAATGGCAGAATATTGATGTTACCCTGAACTGATGCCTGAGTAGCCTCCCTCTGAGTTTTGAACTCATCAAATGAGGGAATGTCAGGGAGAGGGGTCCCGGTGTCCATCGCTATCGAAGCCGATTGTTGAGCATGGGCCTTTTTGGCCTTCCTGGCCTTCCCAACCGCAGCCTTGACTGCAGAAGCCTTCCTCTTCTTGCCAGGAGGCAGGGGAGTAGTAGTCGGTGCTGCTACAGGGACTTCAAAATAAGTGGGCTTCTCGGCCTGCGCAATAATCTTCCTGTAGAGCCCCTGCCGCTTTATGTCGGGCTGATCTGTTAAGAACGGCAGAAAGATGATGGGATCAATAGATGCAAAATTCAGATGCTAAACAGAAAACACTGCAGTCGGAAAGGAAAAGATTATACCTGCTGGTCCATCATAAAATACAGAGAGCGGCCAGTACAGATAAGCCACTTCTTTGGAGCGGGAAGCAGCCTCCTTGATAAGCCAACAAACATCGCCGAATATCTGGCATTTCTCCACCAAAGCTGCCAGGTCATTATGGCCATGAAAATCCAGGCAGCGAAACAAGTCAAGATGGTCCATGCCCCAGCCATCGACATAATGAAATGATATAAATAGCGGCTTGTTCAAAATGCCAGCTATCGGGCTTTCTGCAGATAATCCATGCAAATTCAGCAGAATGAACAGCCAGGACGTTTGCTTATAGTACGTCTGAGTTTTATCTTCCCGGCGTACAAACGTCCTATACGGATGAAATTTATCAACTGGACCCCTCCAATGAGCTACTGCCGGGAGCGGCTCTTCAACAGGAAATGGATACTGTTGTGCCTCCAAGCGATCATCTCCTATATGGCATAAATGTTTCAGGGTCTTCATGAAATTGTCTTCATTAATAGCGGCAAAGACAGGAGCGGGCGGCTCAGAATTCTTTTCCTTCAGAGCTCGACGCTGGGCCAGATAGTTCTCTGCCTCCCTCGGGTTCTGCGAATAAAGCTTTCTCAAATGGGCCTCGGGGATTTCAAACACCGGCCCAGGCTGCTGTTTCAGGAAAGAGCGCTCTGCTACATCCCAGAAAGCACCCCTGCCATCCCTAAAAAAGCCGGTCCGAATGTTCCACCGTTTGATATATTCTGATGTTACCCGGGGAACACGGTTGGAGACGGTTGGCACCCTGAAAATTGCGTTGTCCTGACGATGATAGAAATCCCACCACAACCGGCCGTCGCCGACAATGGTGGACCCGTGCTTGGCCCTGCTATCCAGGGGAAATTGAGCAACTGAAGTAGGGATGTGCTGGTCATAACCAAAGTTCCGCCCAAATCGGAACGGATAATACGGCTCCAACAGAAGCAGGCCACCCTTCCTGTAAACCAAAACACTGGGCCGAATTGCCATGGCCCATCTCACCAGCTCCGGTTCCAGGATCGGCCGAGCAGTGTTGACCCCTGAGACAGGGTGGATATATGTCTCTATCTCCTCCAGCTTGCATTCTCTTGAGGATCAATCAAAGGAGCTGAACCTGCGGCCAAGCTCCAGAAATGTATGCTGCCAGGGGCGTCCACTGGTACCTTTATCAGCCGGCCCCTTATTTTAAATAGCTGATCATAAAGGGACCAGGCTCAGCGCTGGCAAATTCAACCATCCTGGGTGACACTGTGTCCGCCTGCAAGGTTCTCGGAGCTAATTCAGGGAATATACTGCAGACCCAGGCATTGAAGAAATGAAAAGGACCCACGGTCCTCAAAGAACGGGGAGTCCGATGCTTGTACAGGTCCCCCAAAGATTTATAGATCAAACACAGGGCCACTAGGCAGAGCGACAGCTTCATCCCCCAGGCCATCTGACAAGCTGGATATATGGCCTCTGGCCGAATGACTGTCTCGTCCCCTTGTGGAAGAGCAAAAGTACACAGCCAGAATGTGAAATAAGCTGCACAGTGTGTGATGGGATCTACCCCTGCCGGGTTGGGACCACCTTTGCCCGCATGGCGCAATGAAGATGGCAATGCCGATTTATAGCGGGGAGCTCTTATCTGCTTGCTCGCAACAGGACCCATGGAGGGGAAATCTGCATATTTCAGGGGACCGTCGAAGAAGTACTGGAGCCACTGCCCTATCCGGACCCTCAGTTTGCTACCTTTCTCTCGGGGATGATAGCCTTTGGAGGATCCTCTACTATATGCCAGACAGATGGAGCGATAGACCTTCATCAGATATCGGTAAGAGAAGCCAAGGGAATACTTGCCTTCTCCATCAGAGCTGTCTTTCTCGGAGTCCGCCAAGCAGACTTCTTCATACGGTTCACCGTCAATAGGCAGACCGGAAAGCCGTGATAAACTCCAGAGGTCTAGGGATGTCTCACCCTCTGCTGTATAAAAAGTGTTGAACAAAGGACAGAACACTTCAAACATCCCACAGCATAACCCTCTGGAGATGGGATATCGGAATCTGGAAGCAAAAACACTATGGTATACTCCCGCTCTGATCAGCAGAGGGGCATATTCCGTCAGAACAAACTCGGTAAATTCTACTGCCCCTACTCGGAATAGATGGGAGTCAGTGATCTTGCAGTCTCCGAACCAGCCAGCCGACAAATGGTACTTGAACTGAATGGCCGAGCAATTTAGCACGAAAGGCTCTTCGCGATATCCCCACTTTATAGGTGCCAAGAACATACCATAGCCGGGCTTCTCCCTATTAACTCGGCCGCCAGCATTGTCCCACCGAGCAGGTGTAAATTCCGGTGCCCGGGTAAGCATCTTCTTCTCCGGTTCTAGCTCCGATATTCCAAGGACTGCATCCCAGTCCCGCTTCTCCCCGGGAAGATATATAGCCTTGCTGCGATACATTGATTCCTTCATGCTATCCCGCTCGGCAAGGATGGCAGCTTCAACTACGCGAGCTATCCGATAATCTCGCAAGCAACCCACTGTGAAGGTCCGGATGAACGGCATCAAGTGGCGATCCTTCGGGAAGTCTGGCCGGTAATTATTATCCCGCCTGAAGCATGTCTCAGTCGCCGTGGAGTATACCCGGGCCGTCGACACTGTGTCAGTTTCAGACTCAGATGATTCGTCAACTGAAGCTATTCTATCATATCCATAATCCAAGCTGTGCACGTTCAACCAATTTACTGTGGCCCGAGATATGTCTGGCTGGGCCGATGAACTAGCTCCAGCAGCTCCAGAAGATGCAGCAGCAGAGCCAGAAGCCATTGCTATATCTGTAAACAAAAGAAGAAATGTGGATTAAAAGTCAGTCTTATAAGGATTGCAACATGAGATTCTATAAAAATTTCGGCAGCATATCCCCTTATTCGGGATCTACCCAAAAAGAATAGGGAGTCACCAACCAAGAGGGGGTGATCCCGGAAGCAAAGGGATTGAATCCCCAAAAGACGTCACCCAGGACGGAAGGACTCGCGGCCACGGCCGAGAGGACGAAGACGGCTCGCGCCGAAGAGAGGAAATGGAAAAAAACTGAAGAAAGAGAAAGAACGGTGAAGAATGAAGAAAGAACAGGCCGTCGGCGCCGTAAATAGGGGCCCAGGCGACCAGGTTCTCAGCGCGGTGAAACGCGCGCCGAGAGCCTCTAGGCCGAGAGCCCCCGGCGGCCAAAAGGAGCGCCGAGAAGACTCCCAGGCCGAGAAGCCTTCAGGCCGAGAAGCCCCCAGGCCGAGGCCCCTCTGCGGCCAGGGCGCGTCGAGATGGCCCCCGCGCCGAGAAGCCCCCAGGCCGAGATCCCCTGCGCCAGGGCGCGCCGAGAAGGTCCAGGCTGAGAGCCTGGCCAACCAGGCTGCGCCGAGAGGCCCCTGCGCCGAGAAGCTTCGCGCCGGGAGGTCCTGCAGGCCGAAAAGCCCCAAATGCTGAAAATAATGACAGAAAATATGAAAAGAAGAAACATCGATGTGCAGAATACTGTTACAGCGAGATGATCAGGTCTGAGAACTGAATTGAAGACAAATTGAGGAAGATACCCTCAAATAGTAAAAGACACCTGCAACGCCCGTGGCGCTTATTCTGCGCTTACGCCGCCCATAGGTGGGGGGCATTTGTTGACACCCGGAAAATGAACAAGGGTGAAAGCATAATTGAAAAGAAGATCTGACCAACAGTGAAAGACTAATGATGAAGCTTATCAACCTTTCACCGGGCTAAAGCCCTTGTCGGCCAAAGCTGATGCCTGGTGCCAATGTCACTCAGACGGCAGCACTGATAAGGCAGCAATCACTCGACTAATGAGATCTTCCAGCCCCTTAAGAAGAGCTGTACTACTGCTTCGTCCAAGAAGTCACAGACGATATGTCAGGATAAGTCAGATGTCGGCTTACTGACGGAAGTAATATGAGATAAAGATGAAGCCAGCACCGGCAGATGAAGATGATAAAGGCTCCTGAGAAGACAGAGCAGAAGAAGAATCATCTCCACAGATTATGCACCCGGCTGAGGTCTTCCCAGACTAAGCCTGATGTCCGAGCTCGTCGCCATTCGAGTGACGATATTGATAAGATGAAATCCCTGTCTACGGACTGATAAAACCCTGTCTACGGACTGATAAAACCCTATCTACGGACTGATAAAACCCTATCTACGGACTGATGAAATCCCTATCTACGGACTGATAAAACCCTGTCTACGGACTGATGAAATCCCTGTCTACGGACTGATAAAACCCTGTCTGCGGACTGATGAAATCCCTGTCTACGGACTAATAAGAACCCTGTCTGGGGATTGATGGAGATTGCAATCGCGATTTCAATACAAGATATTTTATAGATGATAGACCCTTTGGGATGATGATACACTTAAAGAAACCCCAAGTGGGCCTATATGAAGGTGGCGCCAAAAGCCCATGTCGAAGCCCAGATACTGGCGTCGAGAGGTCAAATTTGAGCGCGTCGGGAAGCCTACCTTAAGCGCGCCGTGAAGGTGCCTGCCGAGAAGGAAGAGGAAAGGGGTTATAAAACCCCCTCCCTTCGAAGAAAGAGAGGGGGACGACAGAAAAGGGAGAGACCAAAAAGGGAAGAAAAAAAAAGGCCAGATAGAAAAAGGGGATCGAGAGAAAAAGATAGAGCAATAGAAAGATAGAGAGGGAGTCCCGTTCGGAGAGCAAGAGCCACCCCCCCCTTTCAACCAACAGAGAAGAGAAGAAGAAGGAAAGCTCCAGGTGGGCACTGGGGAGGGAGAGGAGTCAATGCTCCACCCTCCCCTCCTCCGTGTTTTTTTCTTTTATCTGATGTAATATAGCGAGTCCTCTCTCGATTTATCAACTGTAGCCGGAGAGTTCCGGCCTTGATTTTTAGCTTTCTGCCTTGCATTTTTCTTTCATGATCAGTGTAAGATTTTCTTCATGCAATGCAATGGAACATCGAGATGGCCCGTCTGGGCATTGATGGATTAAGGCATCTGATCTCTGTCTGTCTCTCTATGTATATGGCCTTTGTCTGAAAGAAATACAGATTAGACTCTTTGGGTTTTGGAGCCGATCGTATGGGTTTGTTCTTCGAAGAGGGACGAGGATAGGACTCCTACCCCCATCCAATGGGTTATTGAGTTTTGTTCTCTTCTTCCCCCCTCCGATCTCAATGGCTGTTTCCCTATATATATAACCTGAGTTTTCTGACGAGCCCTCTTACGCGGTTCAGGAACCAGAGATATCAGTCTCTTGGTTTCCTGGGCTGTCCAGCTCTCATAAACGATGATCCGATCTCAGGTCCTCCATTCTGAATATTGAATGCTTAGGGCCTGAAGTTTATACGTTGAGAGTCCCTCCTTCTCCGTTTGTTTTAATGTCACTGGGCTCGTCTGGAGGGGTCGGAGGATAGTCATCTCTTGACTCCCCCAAATGGTCTGCAACAGACAGTCAAAACCCTCCACAAGATCAGGTGATGGTCTGATTTCTTTCATTGATTCCACCGTTCAAATCCCTTGGCATTCTTCTAATAGAAGCCTCCATGAAATTCCCCTTTTGCGCTTCTGGCCCGGCATCAATTCGAGCTTGAAATCCCAGAAAACACCCAAACAGAGCATCGTTTCAGAGCTCTAAAACCCTGAAATTCTTCTGCATTTCATCTTCTCGGCGTGCGAGTTTCCCCGCCGAGAACCATAAGGCCGGGAGGCCTTCCCCTTCTTTTAGCTAAACGACAACCAGTCTGTTACAGCGCTTTCCACGTGAGGTTATATGTGCAAGGCTCCCGGCGTGTAGATTCCCGGCGTGGCCAGGAGCACGCCGGGAAGCCCTCTGCCGAGAGCCCCTCTGCCTACAGCCATTCACCCCCCCCTTTTTGCCAAACCTGATATTGCCCCTCTCGGCGCCCCCCCTTTCCGGCGCGCCCAGGAGCCCGCCGAGAAGCTCCAGGCCGAGAGGCCTCCCTCCCTCTTTTGGCCGGATAGAACCCTGGCCGAGAGCCCCCCTTGGCCAACCAAATGCTCAGGCCGAGACCCCCCCCTTGGCCAGCCCAAGGACCAGGCCGAGAGCCCCTCTCCATCCACCAAATGTCCGGGCCAAGAACCCCCTTTGGCCAACCCAAGGACCAGGCCGAGAGCCCCCCTTTTGTCCACTAAATGTCCAGGCCGAGAAGCCCCCTTGGCCAGCCCAATGTCCAGGCCGAGAGCCCCCCTTTGTCCAAGCCAAAGACCACGCCGAGATCCCTCCTTCAGTCAAATGAAACCCACTCCGAGGCCCATCTCTGCACCGTTCTTCTTCAAACTTCTTAATCTCCCCTACATCCGTTTAAGGGGATACTCACAGACCATCACTTGTGTCTTGATGATATACAATAATGGGGAAGACCTCCCCTACAGCTCTCGTCCCGAATCCGGATGTCACCACTGCCTTATGAGCCCAAAGAACCATGTCATTACATGCGTTCTGACGGGTTCCAAGGGAATATTGATCAATGATATGAAGGCAAGAGATGTCCCTGGGCCTGGTGCCCATCTTTGTTCGGTCGTTGTCCCGGCTCTCCGTGGATGATGACCTATCCTTCCTTGGCATAATCCAGGTTGAGGGAACATGCTGCCGAAATTTACATATCCCCACCAATCGAGTGTGGTATTCTCCTCTAACCCCGCTGGCCCACAGAGTTATGCCCTTGCGTGATCTCCGATGGCCCTCCGAAGGGGGGATATTAATAAGACATCGCACTCGTACCGGGTGTGTTACATCAGGCCGGTCCCCTATCCGGATTCCGGATTATGTCTATATATACCCGATCTTTTGCGGAGCCTACCCTGCCGCTGCATGGGTGGTTTCCTATTCCCCACTTGGCATCATCCAAGATGGTGGGAATATGCCGGCGGGTTTCTCCCGTAATTAATAAACCCCTGCTCTGTTCAAATACGTTTAACGCCTTGCAAGCAGATGAACTTTGTCTCCTTTGAGCATACGGCTTTACCGCTGTCTTTCTCCTACCTCTAGGGTTTAATCAAGGGTTGTCTTCCTTAGGGAGGACGTAATTAACGTCATAGCGTTCAGGGTATGACGGACTTCTAGTCCAGACACGATCACTCACAATCGACTGACCAAGTCAGATCGAGCGCACAATAAAATCGTCACCACGGTGACTGGCACGCCAATAAATCCATAATCAATCAATAAACAAATAAAATAAAAAAAAATAATAAACCAGATAGAATAAAATGTGTTCGAATAGGGGGGCGTCGTGGCGATCTCCCGGAGCACTGGTGCCCGGGCGCGGCGGTCTCGCTCCCTGCTTCCTTCTCCTCGGCGTGGAGGAAGCCTCTTGCTCCGCAGGCGGAGCTGGCGAGGGTCCTCCGACGTCGTTGCGGAGGAGCTGTCGGCCGCGGAGGGTGAAGCGGCCTCCGGCGGTGTGCTGCGTTGCACTCCTTCGAGGGGGACTTCCTGACGGGGCGTGGGACCTCGCGTCCCGGGCCGCCTGGGCCCTCATGAGCTCCACGAGGACGTCCATCTTTTCGTTGAGGGCCTGGAAGGCGTTGGTGCCACCGTCGAGGGGTTCCCCTGTCTCCGCCGAGGGGGGTGGTGGCCCGTTGGTGGGGATGCTGGCATTGGAGGGGGGGCTCTGTGAGACCCTAGAGGGGGCACCTCCCGCCGCCGCCACAGCCTTACCTGCCCCGCCGGCGGATCTCCTCCCTGAGCTTTTTCTTACCATCTTGACTCTTCGTGCGTTTCCCACAGACGGCGCCAGATGAAGAGGCGGAATCTCACGCTGGGTCCTGAGCGGGCTGTGGATCACCAGAAGATGAATCTGCAAGAGAGGGAAACGTGTCAGAGGGCCCAGCTGATGCGCGAGAATCCTCTCCACCAAAGGGTGAAGTGAATCGTGCTCAGGAGCTTAGGGTATGTGAATGCCTAGTTCATCTTACCATCTTCCGGAGGGTATCCCTTGCTTAAATAGTGCGCCGCCTTCAGGAGTCCTGTAAGCTGAGGGGTTCCCGGCGGGAGTTACGTCTTTAACGGGGGCTTTCATGGCCTGATCGTGGGAACGTTATCCCCTTGGAGTCCGGCAGCTCCCACGACTCTCCCGCTGGCGGAGGACTCTGAACGGCCGCACCTGCAGATAATCAACCGGTCTTACCGAGCCTCGGGGATGCTAGCTCACGTCCGAGCGGTAGGCATGGCCCGACGAGGGTGGGGTCGGATAGATCGGCTGGAGCCTATCTCTCTCGGATGGGGAGAGGGCTTTAGGCCGGACCTTCCTTGGGACCTAACCGTTGTCTCGGGCCGTCGAGCCTAGAAGGCCGTCGGGGAGAGTTTGGTTCTCGCGTCTTATTTATTGGGCTTTTCCTCCCGAAGTGGGCCCTGTGGCTATCACTTGGGTGGGCTTCGCCTGGTTGGACCTTGTAGGTCTTGTTGGGCTGCTTTGTGGTGGGCTGCGAAATCCCCCTCTCTAGTATGGATTTCATCATGGTTTATCTAAATCAAAAAGAGGACATAATGGAATATGGGTTATCATTGACCGATTGACTAAATCAGTGCATTTCTTGCCAATCAAGAGTCGATGGTCAGTTGATGTCTTAGCTGCACTATACATCAAGGAAATAGTCAGATTGCATGGTATTCCTGTTTCAATCGTGTCTGACAGACATCCCCGTTTTACTTCTCATTTTTAGAAAGGACTACAACATTCGTTGGGAACGAGACTTAACTTAGCACAGCCTTTCATCCTCAAACGGATGGTCAGACCGAGAGAACCAATCAAGTAGTCGAAGATATGCTAAGAGCATGCATTACTGATTTTGATGGAAACTGACATGATCACTTGCCTCTGGTCGAATTTGCATACAATAATAGCTACCAGGCAAGTATACAACTGACACCTTTTGAAGCCTTATACGGAAGGAGTTGTCGATCACCCTTATTCTGGGACGAAGTTGGAGAGAGACAACTGTTAGGTCCCGAAATGGAAGGGACACTACCGAGAAGATACAAATTGATCAAAGAAAGACTACAAGTTGCTCAGTCTAGACAAAAGGCTTATGCTGACACAAGAAGAAGAGATCTTGAATTCCAAGTTGGAGATCATATACTTCTCAAGATATCGCCTGGACGTGGAATACGAAGATTTGGTGTTAAGGGCAAGCTTACACCAAGATTTATCGGACCTTTTGAGATACTAGAAAGAGTTGGCGAGGTTGCTTATCGCATCGCATTGCCACCTCAACTGTCCAAAGTACATGATGTGTTCCACATATCTATGTTGAAGAAGTATGTACATGACCCATCACATATTATTGAGTATGGAGATCTAGTGATCCAGAAAGATTTCACATATGAGCAGAAGCCCATACTAATACTAGATCGAGAAGTACGAACCCTAAGGAATAATGTTATTCCCATGCTAAAAGTATAATGGAATAGAATTCAGAACATGAAGCTACATTGGGAGAACGAGGAATCTACGAGAAACAATTTCCAGATTTATTTTAGAAGGTACATACTGTACACTCTCCAAATGTAAATATGATATGGAATTTGGGGACCAAATTCTTTTTAAGTGGGGAGGGTGTAGCAACCCTGATAATAAATTTAAAAGGAATAAATAAATCAAAATAGATTAAAAGATTTAGTAAATAAATGAAAGAGCTTG